>AYEL01088833.1:0-15713 GCA_000484575.1 Olivierus martensii | reverse complement strand
TTAGCATTCACTGTAGGGGTAAATAAGAAGAGAAATAAATATCCACATGTACTTCAAGTAGAGGTGGATAGTTACTGGTGAGTGGTGAGCAGGCACTATCGGATAAAAACGAAGCGCTACTTGGAGAGTGGCAATTCGAACTAAATGTAATTCTGGTTGCATATGTAGTGGGCTACATCTCGTGACCGCGATAATTCGAATTTTGGTATCAAATTATAAACCACGATAAATTGAAAATCGCAATAATCGAAACTGCGATAATCGAGATATTCCTGTAATAAATTTTAAATTTTATACATAAAATAAATAAAATTAAATTAATGATATATATTTGTATATTGTATCCTATATAAATTATACAAATTTTAATACAAAAACGTTTTAAAGTTTATTGCTTATAAAGTTTTTACTTCATATATTTGATTCTTTGTAAAATTTTATTTTGAAACTTATATTTATAAAATAACAGCTAGAATATAATTGCTTAATAATAAAATCCATTTAGTTTGAAGTTCAACTTTCTGAGATTCTCTGCTAATAATTATTTCGTTTTATTGGTGTTTGATATTGAACAAAAAAAGAAAATTTAAATGTGAAAAAAATGTGATTTCTATTTTTATATAAAGCATTTGATAATTGTTTGTAAAAAATGTTTTTAATTTATTTCAGAAAATTTTTTGAATAATAGGTTTTTTTTCTAGATACTGTATTATATTAATGTATTTTTCATACTATCAATGAAAGAAGTAATGTTTGATTTGCAAAAAATTATAAATAGTTTTTATATATATAAATATAAAATATTCAAAATTTTGTAAAAAATTATGCATAAGTTCCCTGACTTACATTCTTAGCAATATTATATAAGTCAAATTTATCAATGTCAATTATTGCATACATATTATGGTAAATTAAAAATGCTATAGGTAGGCTATACATAATGTATAAGGCAAGAAATATGACATAATTATAATAATATGATGCATAGATATAATTTACATTATAATGATATAAATTTCAATATCAAATTAACTATCCATAAAATAATATTTTTGATAGCAATGAAAATTCTTATTACAGTTATATCACATTCTCTATTGTGATATTATCATGTAAAATTGCATTATATATTAAATTATAAAAGTTATTTTTAAAAATTTTGTATGCAAAAAATTTTTATGTAAGATCAAACTTATGTAAATCAGGAAACTCCTATATTTATATTCTTGATATATTGATTACATTTTTAAACTTTGGTTTGAGTAACCATTATGTTATTAATATTACTAGTAACAAAGTTACCAATAATTTCATCAATATTTAAGATTAAAGAGGAATTAAATTATTAAAATGTATTTATTTAAATTTAATATTTTATTTCAATAAAATTTTTAGAATTTTATCACCAAACAGATTAAGATTATTGAAATGATGAAATCAAGCATTTCTAAGACCTTCGTGTTTAATGCTTGATAAAAATACTTCATGCAAACTGAAATGATGAAATCAGGCATTCCTACGGCCTTAATCTGTGTGATAATAGAATACATAAAATATTGACTTGGGATAGAATACTTTTTAGAATTGTGAAATAAAATTCCAATAGTCTAACATGTTTAAAACTGAGATGGTAAATGAATTATAATAATATCTGTATATTATTTAATTAATTATAATATGCTAGGTTATCAGAAAATATTGCAATTTTTTTATTTATTTAATTGATAAAATTTCATAAATATTTAAATTATATGAAATTTAAAAAAATTACAAAGTAATTCTAATATCTTAATTCTTGAGGCGAATTTAGAATTAATTCTAAATTCGCCTCAAGAATTTCTCTCATGTGCCTATTTAGATATATATGGTAAGTGAATATCACTTAAAATGCACAAAAAATATGTTTTTTTTAATTTTGTATTATTTATATTGAATTTTAAATTTTTTATATATGAATGTATACAAAATTTAGACAAAAAATTTCAAAAATCATACATATTCTTATAATTTATCATCATCATATGATAAGTTTTGATTAGATTTACTTTGAAATTTTAAAAATTATATTAGTTTTTTTTACAATAGTATTAACTAGTTTTTATATCAAATAATGCCAGACTATTGGATTTTTATCATATATGAAATTTATATTTAAAACTTATAAAAGAAATAATAATAATTATAACTTAAATTTGTTACACTAATTATCAAAATCCTGTATTCTTCAATTTCTGTTTAAGCAGCCTGAAAAAAATTGGGATTCTATTCAGTTTTCAATTAGAATTACCTTTATAAATAAATATATTTTTAATGTTTTTAAAACAGATAACATATTAAATCTGTAAATATTTATAAATCAAAAAAAGATTAATACAAAAAGTTATTCAGCATAAAATTAATGTAAAATATTCATAAAACAAAACAACAAACATTTGTAATAAAGTTATGCTTTATTTTTTCACGGCTGCCACTTCTTGCAGCGCAAATACAATTGTGTACACTACCGGACAAATGACGTCACAGCAGCAGAAGTGTTCTATTAAAATGATGATGAGACAGACAGGGGAGGTATATGAAATATGCAATGCAAACAACAACAAAAGGGGGGTTTTAAACAAATTTGTATAATCTAAGGAAAAAAGTCAACCCAATACCAACCCACCAACATTTTTTTTTTCATTTTCCTTCAGATGGACGGTGTCTCCTGCAGCAAGTCATAAAATGGTTGGAACAAATCAATATCTCTTATTAATATCATTCATAAAAATTATTTAACAAAATGTAAAAGTCTTAAAAAAATTGCATCAAGAATTTGGTAAAATGGAGATGTAAACTGACTATTCTGCAATTTGTCAGATCATGGACTGTCCACTTCCATAGTTTCATCTCAGTGCAACTAGCCCTTAAAACCTGCACACCATCTCACTCTACTGGTGATTAAAGAAAGATGGATGCAGTATTAATACTGTTACTTGGCAGTGAAACAAATTGCCTCATTACCCAATCATAAATCTCCTACGAAACAACTTGTAATAAAAACAATGGAATGGTTTAATAATAATTTCTAATATATGAGAGGAGATTTCAATTATTTTCTTGATATTTATGAGAATAAAAAACAAAACTTGAACCAGTAAAGATTAAAAATAATTGCAGTTTTCCACCAGTAGTGAATGATCTGATAGGCATCAATCTAAGACTCAGCAACAAAATTCCTTTTCTCTATCCCGTCGTAAAAATATACATCATCTATTTTAGATGCAGTTTTTCAATTTTTACCCTTCTATTAAACAAGGCACTGTTTGCTGTTTCAGTATTTATTTCCTAAATTATTTTTTAGGAGGAATCAGTTAACAGATTCAAATGTGATCCGTAAAATACCGGATTTAATTTTAAACAACAGTAATTCTATTTTTATATTTTCTAATGATAATGGTAAGGGATATTTAAAGTTTGCACCTGCTACAATGAATCATAACAGATACAATTCCATGTTCAAGCATTCTTTTTGGTTGGGAAGAAAATTGGAGAAACAATCCGGATGCATCCATTTACATTCCAGAGGAGGGGAGGGACAGTCCACGAGAGTAAAGTGGATAGGAATGAGGATGGGTTTGACATGGGTTTGAATGCACACACAAAACAACAACAACAACAACAACAACAACAACAATAAACAACAACAAGAGGAAAGATTTAGAGAAAGAGAAGATATATGGTTTGTGTTTTTTACATGATCAGAGAGAAAAGGAAAAACCACACCATAATTCGCTTCTGGTTATCGTATTAACAGATAACAATTTGCCACCACCCAGCCATTATTACACAGTAGATATAGTTAAGACACTCTGCTTTTCTGCCAAGAAATAAATGAATGGCAAGAACATGCCTTTCTGTCACAAATTACTTTTTATAACAATGTTCCCTTTATAATTTTTTAAATAGATCAATTTATTCCTACAAAAATAGTTTTCCTATTCATTTTTTAAAACTCTCTAGAACCACTACAATTTCATAACTAGATCTCTAATTGGTGATGTCTCTTCAGAGGTAGTTTACTTTCAACATAAGTAGTTAGGATTGGTGGGATAAGTTTCAGATGCCATTGCTAAAATAAATTCAACCTGTATCTGAAAACGAGATCAGATGAATAAGTAACCATTATCACTTTACCACACTCATTACCTCTGACCAGACATCACCATACATAATACAATAACTGATTCTCTTTCAATTCTTAATCTACTGATAAAACACTTCAGTGATCTAACGTTATTAACTGTTGTATTCTCTTCAATCAAACATCACATAATATGCAATCAACAATACAGAAAATACAGCAATTAGTTCAGGGCACTGAAGCTGCTTTACACAGAAATTAGGTTTCTCTGCATCCCAATACAAATCACAGATGGAGAAGATTATCACAGTCTACATGACTGTCTCTGTCAAATCTATACAATTTTCAAACTTAAATTTTGATTTTGTTTGTTTCAGGAGTGCATTACTAAAACTTCAACATCTTATATTATAAAGATATCTTGAGTGATTCCTTATATAAAAACTATTCTCTTGAAATGGCAGTAAATTTTTAACATATACACACATATATATTTATTTATATATACAAATATTGTACTTACAATATATATATATTAGACTATTTGTATCTACTATATTTTCTATTTTCAAAAAAAGTTAGTATGGGACTCATAGTACAAAATATGCTGTTCTCAATTTGTACTTGAGAAACCAAATTTCTGGCAAAGTGAGATCGTTCAAACTTCACAGACTTTGACAATCATATTCAATTAAGTGGCTGGGATGATACATATTTATATATATCTATATATATGTACACATATACATGTGTTTGTGTATGTATGTGTATGTGTGTACATACATACATATATATTTATTTATAATTATAATTATATAATAATCTCTTCCAATGAATATCAGAGACACAGGATTGATATAACATTAATGATTGCATTACAAAGGGGGAAGGAGAAAAACTAAAAAGTACACCTTATAAAACAATTTACAAATACCATTTGAACATACATGTGCATCATAAATAAGTGATGTTGCCCATCCACCAAACAGCGGGAAGATAATGGCAGTAGAAATACATTGCCTCTATTAAACTACAGCACTCTTCCTGTAACAATCAGTTAACAGCAGAGAATGCCATATATTTTGTACATAATGATCTCTCACTCTACACGAATAATATTTTCCATGATGTTTATATTTATAATAATCTCTTTGTTTCAAATATACTTGCTTTTTTGTCACAGACCATATTTTATCACATTATTGCTCTCTGTGTGATTGCACTTTATATAGTGCCCGAATGCTCTTGACTAAGGTTTTTCAAAATTTTCCCCTCAGTCAATTGACATTGCTGTACATGTATCTATGGAAATGGAAGTTGTCAACATGGGCTTAGTTCCCTCGGAGCAGAACTTTTCTCTTGTCCAAAATAAGCTGCCTGGGTACCCTTGATGTAGCAACAACCACAACCTTGGCAATTTGAAGACAGTCAAATATCTTTTGGATCTATTGCTGATTTTGTGGCACAGCCTAATTGGAGGATTAAGCAGTAATGATGAAATCAGATGTCCACTGAAAATAATTCTTTATGTAATGCTGGAAATTCCAGATGTGGAGAATTGTGGCGGAATTTAGATAAAGCCTCATTATGAAGTGTACTGAGTTCTTTTAAATCATTTACTTTTGCTATAAGGACTTCAAATACTCGCACATCTCCTTTACATGGCAACTTGTGAGTGCGATCAAGTTCAAGTTTTAGAGCCCTTGAGATAGCTATATTTAATCGCTTCACATCTAAGATACCTCTTAATCCTGGACGATCTATAGTAAAACAAAACAATAAACAATAATAAATTAATAATTGATTATTACCAAATTTGAAGTACAGGAGCTCCCAGACTTATGTAAAAAATTTTGACATGCAAAATATTTTAAAAATCGTCTTTAGAATTTAATCTATAGTGCAATATTGTAGTTGTACATGATAATATCAAAGCAATGATTATACACCGCTATAATGATACTAAAGTTATGTTAAATGATATTAAATTTATTATCAATATTAACTCTTGAATATTAGTAATAGAAAAGGGGAGAAGAAACATTATTAATGTATTATGATATAAATTAAAATATATAACCACCATGCACATTGTATAGGAATAATAGTTACCATAATACAATGTATTATGGTAACTATTATTATATTATGGTAGTTATTACTATATTACGGTAGTTATTACTATATATGGTAGTTATTATAAATAACAAATAAATATAGTTCAGTATATATTATTTTTAATTTTCCATAATATCAGTATTTATATAATAATTTACATTGGTAAATTTTTGAATTGTATAACAATACTAAGAATGTAAGTCTTATATAAGTCAGGAAGCTCCTATAATAATATATTATAAAAGTAATATAAATTTAAAAATTTATACAGTCAATCCTTGTTTAATATCATCTCACTTAATTTTATTTCACTCTTATATTACAAAGCAAAAAATTAAACTAATAATTTAATTTTTTACTTTGTAATATAAGAGCAATATAAATTTTTAATTAAAAATATTTTTTAATATAATGAAATAGAATAAAGTGCTGTTTTTTTATGTTTCCCTATATAAGAGAGAAAATGAGATGGACAATTATAGTAGTAGTTATAGAAAGTCAGATAACTCATTTTATATGAATGTTAATTTAAGAATACAATATTATCTATGAACACTATTAAATTATACTGTGATGACCCAGGGACATCATAATGTCAGGATTTAGCTGTTGTTAAGCATGTCAGTAGTGTTGTTCATGATGCAGAAGTCCAGGATTTGGATGTTGACTCAGATACATAATCATGTCATAAACAAATATTTATTATAACATATTGAAGCAAAAACATATGGTGATTAAAAGTAAGCACATCTATTCAAGATGATGATCCTTAACTAATAATTAAACATTTTCTTTGAGAGAGAGAATTCCGCAACTAACCCACACACATACCTGGGAGAGACAGTACATTCCTAATTCATATTGTCGTAAGTCCTATTTAGGCACTTAACACTAAATGTTCACAAGTTCAAGCAGTTCACACATATGACCATTGTCCATTGTCCACTGTTTCATCAATCATCATCGGCTGTCATCACTAACATTGTATGTCATCTTTGTCTTCGCCACTATCATCTTCCGTCTCTGTCGGCTGTCCACGACAGAGACAGAGATGATGGAATTCGGTTTCCTGTCATTATGCTTACATTTTCGATGGTTGTTTCACTACTTAATTTCTTTTACTTATCTCCCCTTCAGCAACTGCCTGACTAATCTCATCTCTTGAATCAGGAACTCGTTTTATTTCACTTCCATGACGAGGAAGTTTCCCATGGTGGAATATGGAACTAACAAACTTGTTTAAAATTCCCTGTTTGTTATGATTACTGTTATCTTTATTAATTAATTATTTCTTTTAAACAAAATTTTTATATCTAATTTAGAATAATAAATTTTACGAATTAATTAATGTTCTACAAAACATCGAGGGTTTTCACATCCTCACAATACTGCATATATGACAATAATTTTTCCCAGGTTAGAAAGTGATTCTAACCTGGAAAAAAATTATGATCCAACTCTTAGGAAAATTTATCAGTGATTCAGATATGGCTTGTCAATCCACATTCTCTATAACAATGGTCAGCAACCTTTCTTTAGCACAATCAGATTTTAGTATATTGCGGATTTCCATTTTTGGTTCAGGTCGATGTAGTTGTGCAGTAGACCAAAATTTGTTTGGTCTACATCTAAATTATAGGTGTGGTTGTATTATCACTATGCAAATGTAATCTGCCAATGATGTACTAAAAATTTTTCTTCAGGATTCAATTTTAAACTAATGAGTGCAAATCTCATTTGCAATCAAATTCTTTGGCAGGTCACTTCAAATGTTCCTGCAGGTCATTCAGTGACCCATGTGTCATAGGTTGCTGATCCCTGCTCTACAGTCTGGCTGGTATTCATGGTGCAGGTGAATTGTGACAGGGCCTTGAGTGGCATTGCTACTTAATAATTAACAAATGATTGAAAGATGAATATTTTAATAAAAAATAAAAATTAATCAGACATAACTCCCATGAATTTTAAATTGTCTTTTATTAAAAAATAATTTCCTGTGATGCATGCCATATGACTGCTATATGACATTTTGCAATTAAAGTTTCATGCATCATGCTTTTGTTTCATTCCATTTCATTATTAAGTAATAAGTAATATTTAGGTGACAAAAATATCAAATATTATCCATTCTAGTATTAGAAAGCATTCTAGGAACATAACTCCAACTTTATAACAGTATTCCTATGGTTGGGGTTTTTGGTTTCAGTTAAAATCAGTTTTAAGAAATCTAATGCTGATGTTAAACACAAACTGACTGTATTTGAAATAATTTATATCATTATGTTTTTATTTGTTCTTAACATATAGTAAATTATAAAAATTTATTATTCTAAACAAAGATATAATACTTGTCTCCAGGCAGATCAGAAGAGCTATCAATATAATCAGAAATTAAAATTATTTGATAAGTAATATGAACATCCATTTCATAGTAGTAAATCTGATGATAATTCTTAAATTTCAAATAAAAAAAGATTAAAATATGATTCATTTTAATACATTTTTAGAATACTGTGTTTTTATTTCTATTCAAGCTCAACACTTAATTCAAAAATCAATTGAAATTCTTATTGAATGGAAAAATACTAGAAATTTGTGTTAAAAAGTATATAAATTATTGATAAATTGCAGGTTATTATAATAATTATATTTCATATTGTAGTTCTGCCAAATGAATTATAAGTTAAAATACTTATATAACTTTTTATTGTTTTTATTATTTTTACTATTAAATGCCAAAATAATTCTGTAAAAGTGCCCTTTAAAAAATAATTTTTTCAATGACAATGACTATACAGTACTGTTAAACATATTTCAGTTCCCTGCTCCGGTGGCTACGGCCTGCTCGTGATGACGTCACTGCCTCAGTGCCTTGCTATCTAGGTGGTGTTGGCCGAACCCGGTTCTGATGACTATACAGTACTGTTAAACATATTTCAGTTCCCTGCTCCGGTGGCTACGGCCTGCTCCTGATGACGTCACAGCCTCAGTGCCTTGTTATCTAGGTGGTGTTGGCCGAACCCGGTTCTTGTCTGTAAAACTGGAGGTGTGGGATCTGGATCTTCCAAGATGATAAGTAAATGCTTTTTATTATGCCGCCATCCGGGCGACTGCAGACATTTCAAGAAGCATCTTGAATTGAAACGAAAATATCTAACTAGAGAAGCATTGAAAATCAGCGTGGTGATGATTTTTCCTACTGAATTATGCTCTGCTTTCTATCTTATTGTATGCTGATTGAAGTGACATTCCACTACTCACCACAAACTGTGGTGAGTAGTGGAACTGCTTTCTATCTTATTGTATGCTGATTGAAGTGACATTCCACTACTCACCACAAACTGTCTATACCCGTATTAAAACCGGAAATCAGGTAAAAGATAAGATTAAATGACCCAGACTCATTTAACTTCGTCGGCCGGATAGCCGCGTATTAAAGCAGTTGCTTACTTCTTTGGAGGATCTGGTTCAAATCCGTATTTCATACCTAGTGTTGTTCGGCCGTTGAACCTCATCCTTCTACCTTTCGATTGACACCGTCTTGTTTATCAGCTTGTGATGGCGTTTAAAAGTGGCAACAACCTGATACAATATTGATTTATGAAAATTCGATTATCAGTTCAAAAGTTATTAATGTGCAAATTATTTATAAACTGAAAATGTTAGCATAAAAATAATAATTGCTTCACGGAATAAAAGCCGCAAACATTGATGTAGAATTTTTGTTCAAAAATTGATGTTCTAACTTTTATTGAAAGTTCTCAATTTGATTTCTAAATATTCTGCATATGAAAAACAACGTTTAATAAACTACCAGCAAGAAATTGATTAGGTTAACTTAGTTTTAAATAATCTGCCAAATTACAGAATGGTATGTTGGTTGGGTGGTGGCCACATTTAGAACCCACCACAAGCTGGCATCATCCGTGATAGAGTCAACTTGGAAGTCTGGAGGATATAGTCAAAAGTCCAAGCTCCGACTCATTCTGATCAAATGGGATATGCAGAAATTAAACTCGGATCTTCCAGGTGGTAATCGATTACTTAACCACGTCGCCACTCGGCCTACTATTGTTTAACTCTAATTCGCTTTTCAATATCCTGTTGCAAATTTATTATGCCTCAATCACATTTTTAAGAATTAACTATTGCTATCATTATCAACCCAATGGCTATTATCATAGCAATATGATTTAAAAGTAAGATTTTAATCCGTTATTAAAATTTTTATTTACAATAGCGAGTTTGCGCAAAGGTATTTTCCGTTATGGTTACAACGTTATACATAGCGTAAGTTAAACATTATAAATTGCGTTTGCGCATCAAATGGTTTCCCTTATATTTATAATGATATAAACATGCTGAAATCGAGGCTATTTTCTGTCCCTCTCACGGTAGAAAAAGTAGAAAAACAGCATGGATGAATATAATATGATGGCGTTTGATCCAGATGTATTAGAAGACTATTTTATTTTTACAGCTATGAAAAGAGCAGCTAAGGAACATGAACATTTATATGAAAGAGCGATCTTTAATATAAATGATATACCACTTTCGAACTTTAGACATCTTTTTACATTTGAAAAAACAGATATTTTACAATTATATAATGCTTTTCAATTGCCTACGAAATTCGAAACTGTTGATAGACACATCATTTCAGGTGATTTATTTATTTATTTCGTTATTTAAATTTAAAATGTAGATACAGTGATACCTCGGATCACGAACGTCTCGGTTCACGAACAAATCGGTCTACGAACACCATTTGCGAACAAATTTTGCTTCGCTTTACGAACGATACTTCGGTTCACGAACACACACGCATGGCGTGCATGGAGCGCACGTGACTCGCGGCGCACAAAACCTTGCGCACAGCCTCACCCCCAGCAGCAATCCAATTCGTCCAGCTCACATGGGTACAGTAGAGTCCCAACAAGTGTTGATATTTTAGTTTTTTCTTTATTTAATTAAATTTATCCCTTATTATGGCTCTCAAAAAAGTTAAAAGTGTTAGTAAAGGTGGTGTTAAACATGCTTTCTTCTATAATATTACTGTTATATTTATTTCCTTTATGTATTATTTCCACACATAAAGCCATAACATGTTAAAATTTTTTTTTCTAGGATAAAAAACGTATTATTTGGATTTACATTAATTGCAATGGGGAAAATTGATTCAGATTACGAACTTTTCGGATCACGAACAGGGTCAAGGAACGGATTGTGTTCGTGAACCGAGGTATCACTGTATTATTTACATGAAGGTACAATTCTTATTGGCTTCCTTTATAAGGGAGCGATTACTCTGATTGGCTACCGTTATAACTTTATTTTATAATGTAACCTTATAACGGGAAGCTTCCCTTATGCTTAGGACGTTATGGGAGCTGTAACGTTATAACACCTTTGTTAAATACCTTTGCGCAAACTCACTAATATCTTCATTACCGTTATTTAAAAAAAAATATTTTTTTATGAAATATTGAAAATAGTTTAAGGTTTCTTTTATTATTGCTGTTTTGGAATATATTATAGTACAAAATTTTTATATAACATTAAATTCGAAATATCAAAAGCACGTAATTATAGGGTGCGTTCCAAATATTAACAGCAAGTCATCAATGATTAGTCTCTTATGACGTCAGAAATAACTCAATATCAGTTTGTTTCTTTAACGACTTGCTGAGTACGGAAATAAGACGGCGGCTAACATGGTGATGACGAAGACAATAATGAATGTTATAACTTCTTTAGCATCATTAGAAAGCACAAAAATTTATTTGCCAATAAACAACGACGATGATAATGATTTGTTACCATCTCTAACTTTTAAAATCTTATCATCTAGTAGGAACTACTTTTTCCGCGACGTTAGATAAACGATGTAAACCGGTGTTAACACAATCACCACCTCTATACACTTTTCACCGACAGAACTTTCAAGGCCAAATTCGATGATCAACGAGTCTTTTCAGTTATGGTTAACGATAAGCGATACGATGTAAAATGAATCGCAATAAAGAATTTATCAACATTTTTGATTTCATGTTTGATTTAAAAACATAGTAATCAGATTAAAATATTTTAATCTTTACTTTATGAATACTAAAATGCATTTTCTTTCCAAGTATTGACAATTTAACTGACGTGTTTTCCATTTCCAGGTCATCGTCTGCTATTTTGCTTCATTCGATTACAATTCTTCTTAATTGTCGATACAGAAATAACAACATCGAGTGAAGTTTCGTTGAAGATGTCATTTCGCAAGATTTCTGCTTTTTAAAGTACTTATATACATTTAAAGCTTGACTGAACAATGTTTCTCCTAGCTTACAAACAACTGTATTATCCGCCATTATTGCTAAATACAAAAGGACGATAATGTTATTCGTTGTATTTATTTAATTTTAAGCGATTAGAGATTTAATTTAATATTTAATAACATAACCACGAAATGTAAAGCATTAATTTAGGAATTTTTAAAAGATAATAAACATTTCAAATTATCAGTGATGATAAAAGATAAACTGTATTGGATGAACGAAACAGAAACCAGTTATTCTATTGGATGAATTGACATTTGCAATCCATAAGCGCTTTACCATATAAGCAGGTCATCTTTCGTTGAAAAGGGTATAGATTGCGATGACTGTGTTGAGCGTATGATGAGCTCAACACTGGCTTGTTGAGTTTTGGAATAGTTTGCTGAGATTTTTTACTCATCACTGATTAGTCTGTTGACATTTCTTTATGGGAACACATCCATAAAAAAATGTTAATACACAATTAAAATCCATTCACAAATTAAAATTAAAAACAAAAGTAATATAATTATCAGAAACTTTTAAAAATCTTTACTCTTTTTACCATTAAACGCTAAATAATTGATGATCTATTGAATATTACTAAATACTGCAATTCGTATAAAATTGCATTATTTTAGTTGTTCACATTTTCAACAGATGGCGTAATAAACATTTATTTTTTAAACCTCATTTCTGGAACTTCATGTGTAAAATTGTAATTTTTAATCAATTAAATTCAATATATTCTTTTCATATTAAATTGTCAATTATTGCGAAAGAGAGCAGCTCAGCTTATAAAATAAAAAATATAATATTGTAATATTTATTATTTTGACAGCATTATTCTTTCGTTTTTTATACTTAAGTGTATTTAAATCGATACGTTATTTATTTTTATTGCTTTTATTTTTTTCTCAAAAATGTAAGTACAGTATTTATTATCTAAGAATCACAAAGATACTTATGAGATAACAAAGGAGATTTTAGTTTTAGTTTTTAACAAACAAGAATGTGCGAATTAATTATGATTTACGGGATGAAAAGATGTTAAATAGCGAGTTCAACCGTGAAAGTATTTACTACTATAAAAACTTGAGGATTATAAAATACACCTATTTAATTACAAGTAATTAAGGAGGATTTATTTTTATTTTTGTAAAATATAGAAAACAAAGAAAAAAGTAGAAATTTGTGTAAGGAGAAGAGTTTGAACAGGATAAAATTCAAAGACAATACATATGAATATAATGTATACAGGATATCCAAAATAAATATTTCCGCTTTTTTATTCCCTTTTAATATTCTTATAAAGTTCTGTTAATGACGATTTATGCTATAGTTCGGCTGAATTTTAAATATATCAAACCAAAATCATGATCATCTTTGCAATTAACAAATTATTTTTATAATTAAAATTTTATTAAGCAAACCTATTTTTTTTAATTTATTAGAAATTTGTTCCCATTGCTATTTTAAAAAGTTTCGAAAGATTTTCCTGAGCCTCATTTTTAATGAATTTTATCGATCAGAAAGATGTTTCATAAGTCATGGTAGCTTTCCTGTAAAGAGTCACTTGTTTTGTAGTCAAGCTACCTTGACCAAGACGTTTTTCTTCTGGATGACAAATTTCGTGAAAAATAAGATTCAGAAAAATCTTAATGAATTTAAATTTAATTAATAATATGTAGTATCACATTAGATAAAAATAGATTTTTTTTAGTTATATTTTAATGTTCCAAAAAATATTCTGTTAATTGTAAATATTATCTTAATTTTGATTTTTTATTCTTAAAATTAAGATCAAATGCAATATAAATCGTCATTGAAAAACTTCATAAAAAGAATATTAAATGAGATAAAGGCCGGATGTATTTATCTTGAACATATTGTATATACAAAGCTTGACTTCTTATATACATACGTATGTGTATGATATATATATATAAATATATCCATTATTTTTGAAAGGAAATGTTATTATTTTTGATAATTTATTAAAAAATAACCCCATTTTAAAAATATAGACGTACTTCATTTTCAGTTTTAATAGGTTTTGTGCTTTAAAATTTAAAGGAAGTAATTCTGCTTGTAAATCATATTAAACTAAGTTGCTCTTAGTTTAATATGATATTAAATTAACTATAATTTATTTAGATAATTTAAAATCATATTAAATAAATTTACAAAAAATACACGTTGTTTGATTATTATTTTAATAAATAAATAATAACTTTTAATTTATAAAATAAAAATGTTCTCTCTCAGTTAAGATTTATTAATAACTACTCAAATATTATATTAGTGTAAAATAATATATACATATACCTGTATAATTTATACTGCAGTATAGAGTAAATATTGTATATAAACTTCAGTAGGCCTATACGGTATACGTTATATACAGTATATGATGATATATCATTAGCTATAATATTTTAATACTACTATACAGTAATTATATAAAGACAGAGATTATTAACTTGACATATACTCCAGACAAAAGATAAAAAATTAATAAAAATATATAAATAAATAATAGTTTATTTAACAGAATAGTATATAAAATATGTAAAGTACTAAAAATAAAATATAGTGGGTGATCGGTTAACGAACAGTTCGGATAATGAACACTTTTTCGAAAGATTTTTATGTTCGGTTAACGAACACATGTTTGGATAACGAACACTTCACAGAACAAACTGTGGGACCTGCGGACTGACGGAATGAAGGTCAGCCCGATGGCTGCGTGGTAAAGCTGTGGCTTAACATTCTGGAGGATCCGAGGGTCCCACTCCTCCAATTTTTCAGGAGGAATCTGGGCCCGGCCCGTTGAAACCCATCCTTCCGGTTGACTCCATCATGGGTCAATATTGGTCAGCCTGTGATGATGGCGGCTCTCAATAAATGGCCGCCTCCAGATAAAAATATTCCATGAGGCTATTTCGGCTTAACTAACCTAACGGAATGACAGGCTTAGGCCTTCCGCGTTCGTGGACTTATGGGAAGGATGGAAGAACAGTAATATTTTCCGATTAAAATGAACTCGGAGACAACATAAAACAAATCAAAGATTTATTAAAGAAGTTAAGAGAGAGATTTTACAATTTTTTGGTCTTAGAATGGCATCCATACCAGGTTGAGGTCAATAGGCTTGGGGATCTCTACCA
>AYEL01088832.1:0-48343 GCA_000484575.1 Olivierus martensii | reverse complement strand
CGAATACATATCGATATATAGATCGTTTGGAATATATTACGAGACAAAAAAGACACTTTTATAACTGAATGAAGCAAATAATAATAATTTTTCTATCATTTCTGTGGATATCTGGTAATGAAATTATTTTACAATCTGTAACAGAACTAATCGACTTTCCCAAGAGAGATTGCTGAAGAGTATGAAGAGGAACTTCTGAAAGTTGTTAAAAAGTATATAAATAACATTAAATTCTGTTTATATCTGTTTATGTTTCGTGTCTGATTTCAATTTATTAAATCAAATTATTAATAATATTAACTTAGTTTTTAGTATAAAGATAATACAACCATTACAACAAATATTTAAAAATCAGTGACTAACATGATTATGCCAACATATTGCTCCTGCAGGCGAATTAAAAATTCATTTCTAGTTTCCATTCTATATATGCTAAGCTCAAGGTCATCGCTCAAGGTTAAGCTACAGTAAGAGGGGAGTGGAAACAATTTAAGCAGATTGTCCACCGCGCATTTGCCGTTGATTATTTGCGCTAGCGCATTTTTTCGTCGCGCGGAGTAAGTGGAAACAGGCCTTTAAACGAGGTCATTTTAACACGTAAATAATGAGGATAAGTGAAACAAAACAGTGAATAAAAAATATATGCATAGCATTTTTTAAATTTTATTTTGTAACATGTATTATTACTATTGTATTACATTAATTTTAGATATTTTTATTGCTAATATCGATTTGTATTTATAAATCATTCATGAAAAATTATTAAAATTAGAAAATAAAAAGTTTTAAGAATAAAAAGCGATAATCAGATTGCAATAAACTATAAACAATGAAAAAAATATTGATGAAAGAAAAACGTTCTAACTTCAAGAAACTATAGCTTAAAGTGGCAGCATTCAAGTTAAAACTAAAATGGGATAATTATTATTTTTATTATTATAAAACAACATTGATGACATTCAGCTTAAAACTAAAATGGGATAATTGTTATTTTTATTACTGTAAAATAAGTTGATGAAACTAAAATGAGATAATTGTTATTTTTATTACTGTAAAATAATATTGATGACCATCATAACATCTAACTGTAAAATAACGCTGATGAATGATCATAAATATGAACTTTGACCAGCTGCAGACTTTCGTATGTACTGCACTGCACTGATATCAAACGCACTGTGAGAAGGCATAGGAGTATCAATGCAGAAAATTAACTACGATTTCGGATTTATGTAAGAATAACGGTTTAAAAAACCACACCAAAATGAATCAATAAAAATATAGAATTCGAAAAAAACCGCGTTATATCGAAATGGTTAAACGGAGCAGCGTTAAGCGACGCCAAAATGAATCAATAAAAATATAGAATTCGAAAAAAACCGCGTTATATCGAAACAGTTAAACGGAGCAGCGTTAAGCAGGGTCTTACCGTATATTGGAAGTGAAAATATTTCAAAAATTCTCAAGTTTAGAATAAATCTTTTATGAGCGTTCATTTAATTTTTCGGCCTATTATTTGTGCCATTTATTTAATCTTGGAACATATTAATATTTATTTCGCCAAATTTCTTTTAAATGGGACTAACCAAACTTATTTCTGATAATTTGATATGATCTGATATCATGGTATACAATAATCATTGAATTTTCAATTCTAAAAATTGATATTCACCATAAATTTTGCTAATTAGACTTGGTTAATGATATTCCAAAAGATAACTTTTTATATTTCATTATTTAATTTAAATTTTGCTTTATAAAAATAAATAATTTTCCTATGCAAATAGACAGTTAGGGGCCTAATAGCGCCGAGGGCCTTTAGACCCTTAAGAATAGCGAACAGTTCAGCTTGGATCGCATAAGCACAAATAGTGGCAAACAGTAAGGTCTCCGCTGTCAACGAATCGTCAGTCATCTATTAAGTGCCTGAGTAAGATGGAGGAATTTTTCCAACGCTTTCGAGAGTTGTTTGTTACGAATAAAATGTTTCAATTCGCAGGGCCAATTAAAGCCAGCTGGTAAAACAGTTCTTTTCGAGCGCTCTCTGTAGTTATCAAATTTGTTGCAGTCAAAAATGAGATGATGGGAGGTTTCAGCCTCACCAGAGTCGCGGTCGCGTAATTCAGAGTCTTTAAGGCCAAAACGATGCGGGTAACTATTTAGTTTACCATGACCAGTAAAGAGCTGTGAAGTGAAGAAATTAGGAGTGTAGTGTTGGCGGAGAAAGAGATCCTTAATATTAGGAATGAACTGGAAGGCGTGTCTGCCAGTATCAGAGTTGTTCCATTCTTCTTGCCAGATATCTAAAATATAATCCCTAATAGTTCTTTCGATGACACTGGTAGAGATCTTTTTGTAAACCACTTTGAAGTCGGTGGTGGTCGCTAATTTAGCCAGATGGTCAGCCTCGTCGTTACCCCAATTGTTGGAGTGACCTCGGATCCAGTGGAAATTAATAGTCCATTTGGCACCGAGGGAGTCCAGAATGTTGCGAATTTCTGAGGCCAGATTAAACTTAGATTCGCGTTGGCCTAGAATATGAAGAGCGGTACGGCTGTCTGAAATAACCAGGCAATTCTTTCGCGGACAGTTAGGGGCCTAATAGCGCCGAGGGCCTTTAGACCCTTAAGAATAGCGAACAGTTCGGCTCGGACAATGGTACAGTTGTTATCGAGTTTAAAACTCCCTCGGTAAAGAATACTAGCGACATGGTTGGTGATAACAACGCCAGAACCAACCTCATGGCTGCTTTCGGAGCCGTCTGTAAACATTAAGATGTTACCGTTAGAGTTAGGGACGTACACGCTAAATGAGAGATTGTCGAAGGGTGCGGGATGGGTAGAGTAATTAAAAGATTCCTCGAGGCCGTATTGGGAACAGTATGTAGCCAGATGATCTATTTGAACTGGAAGTGTTCCGGAGTTATAGTTTTGGGATGTTGTAGATTTAACAGTGTCTATCCAATCGAGTTCCCGAATCCTCAGATGAATAGGGATACGAAAACGTCGACAAATAAATAGGTGTTAAAAAATTTAGCCGCCGGTCGAAACACCGGATAGGCGACCGTTTAAAGAAGGCGATTATAATTATAGTAAAAGATAATAGGCCGGGATCACTCGACTCCGCCCATAATTCCTAGTGGCGGAAAGGAAAATTTACTGTTACGGCCCGGGCAGATCCACCGGGAGAAAAATTTTCCTTACCGGCAGAGGTAAGTCGGATGGGACCACAAAACCCATATTTAAATTTCTTTAGAAAGAAGCCTGGGGGTGGCCTTCCTGGCTGGTATCTCCTCACTTTTTGGTGAAAATATACGAATAAAAAATAATCATATTATATAAAATTTTCCTTACCGGCAGAGGTAAGTCGGATGGGACCACAAAACCCATATTTAAATTTTGCCAGGTTTCTTTAGAAAGAAGCCTGGTGGGTGGCCTTCCTGGCTGGTAGCTCCTCACTTTTTGGTGAAAATATACGAATAAAAAATAATCATATCATTCAACTTTTTGGTGAAAATATACGAATAAAAAATAATCATATTATATATTTGTAATTATATACATAAAAAACGGCCGATAGGTTAATTAGAAATCGGACGACTAGCTATTTTATTGGATGGTTGACGAAAAAGAAGGCGTGGTCGAAATCTTCTAATTCGTCCGTTAATTCCGGTCATCCGAGAGTGGCTGACCTCGACCGTTCTTCCGGATAGTGAAAAACGACCACCCGGCCCCGCCATCGGAAGCGGATCGAGACAGAGACCACGTTCCATAGCCATTAATTAGCGCTATATCGTTTCCGACATTTAAAACTTTTTATCTTATCCGGAGAACGTCTAAATGCCTAACTTTCTGGTAACCACTTAATACCGCCCGCCTATTTACCCGAGCGCCAGAGAGACCACCGGTTTCCAAAAATCACCAATACGGGTAACAGTGTATTCCACTCGTCTATTTTCAGCCGTAGCTATGGAAACAATCCCAGAATCCACCGCTTCAGCCACGCGCCGCTACATTTCGACATATTGAAAATTTGACGCTATCGCTTAACTTCGCCGCTTTCCATATCCAATGAAAAGACGGTATTCGTATGTCGATAAGACGCCTGGTTGTTACCTGACAAATATAGACGACGTAGAAAATTTGAATTAAACGCGATGAAGCGTCGCATTTAATTCAAATCTTATTGGTAATATCGAATCGTATCTATATTCCCTGCGTACAGCATCGTATAAATATTTCCTTTCCTTACTTCTTCTAAAGCATTTTTTTTCTTTCTATGTCGTCTATAGGCGTATTCGGCGATTCGGAATTCTTAAGAAATCTGAACAATGATCGTTCGGCATTGAGTTCTGCCTGACTGAAGTGCCGCGTTCGGCAAATCAGATAACTGACCAGTTCTGAACTCCGATAGTCAGATCTTCGTCAGTCATCTCTGTAGTTTCTGACATTGGTCCGAGCAACGTGGCGGCGCCCGTGAGATATTTATGCCAAATTAAAATAAATGAAAGTGATGATTTTTAACTCTATCTAACATTCGGAGGAGCGAAACCGTATAAGTGAAGAAAAGATATCTCGTTACGTAAGTAGACATTATTAATACGAGAATTCGTGTGTGTTTATCTGTTGAAAAGTATGCTCGTGTTGCTTCGTCCTAAAATTGCTTCGCTATTATTATAAATTGATAAAGGAATTCTTTATTATTTATTAATGTAGTTAATTTATATTTGTTTTATTGATAATTATTTCGATAAATGGTATTTATATCGAGGATGATTAGCCACTAATCCAGTATAAAATTTTTTTTATTCGATATTACTACGCGTTGTAATATGTGTAATAACTTGTATTAATTTATCGCTTCGTCCGCCGTGTTAGTCAGTAGAGAAGCAAACATACGCGTTCGGCAAATGCCGAGTCGGAGGAAACTCAGAAGTCACGTGATCTATTCACATTGATCTGAATTGCCGAATGCGCCTTATATTTGTCAGCTAACAACCACGCGTCTTATCGATACTCGCGTAACCATAGCTATCGTCATAAAAATACTGTCTTTTTATTGGCTATTGAAAGCGGCAAAGTTAAGCGATAGCGTCAAATTTTCAATATGTCGAAATCTAGCGGCGCCTGGCTGAAGCGGTGGATTCTGGGATTGTTTCCGTAGCAACGGCCGCTGTCGCTGGCCGCTACCGCTGAAAGTAGACGAGTGGAATACAGTCTGTAGTCGGTAATTTTTAATAAAAGACGGGTTTTAAGAACTACGGCCATTTTCTTATTAGTTGGAACACCCAGTCGTGGTCTATACGGGCCACGGATTTGGGTGCGAGCTCCAACTTTTTACCACAGATAGTGTTCTTCCGTTCCCCAAACTAAAAATCACTGGTCTAGACACTAGGTGGGCCGACCTTTCCAATTTTCCCATACGGCTTTAAAAAAGGTCGACCTATTGGTTAAAGAGTAAACGGAGTACGAGGTGGGGTTAATTCGCTTTTTGAGGGGAAAAAACGGTGACCGACCACCACTTTTCCAAAATAAACCGTTAAGCCCGGATTCCACCTAGCCAGAAACAATAAACAGACAGCGGAAACAGAACAATCCACTGTCTTCTGTTCTATTTTGTATCCACTACAGCGGAAATTCGGGACAGTTTGTATCTCGCGGTGGTTTAAAAAGTCGATAAAAATGGACGGCGACGCCACGATTTTAACCGTAGATTTATTAATTTAAGACAGCTATTGTCTTTGGCAAAAATCTCCTTATTAATGTTGAAATTGAAACAAAGACGAGAAAGAAGACGTAGATTTTGGACCAGAAAAATCTTTCGAAATACAGAGAAATACGGTTTCCATATTGGACTAGTTCCAGAGCTTCGCTCTCCGGACCGAGAATATTATTTCGAGAAAGTCGATCTTCGACTTATCTGTTGTTTCTGCCGTTTTGATTTTTAACATTTCGGTTGGTGATATCCAGCGACGTCACTCCGAACGAACACGTGATTGGCTAAAAGTACAACGGCGCAACTGCGGAAACTTAAAAGTCGAAATTTTGTCCGCTCTACTTTTCCGCACACCAGTTGCCGAGCGATACGTTACAAACAGGAAATGACACGACATTTGGGCGTCTGTTGTCTGTTTCCGCGATATGTTCTGGCGATGTGGAATCCAGGTTTTAGACTAAAGTGACCAGATGTTTTACGTCGGAAAACGGGGCCTGTCCAAATAAATATAAAAACCGCTTAGTACGTTGGCCGGGACTCCATTTTCTTAGTTTATATACTTTCCAGTGGTTAAAATGTCTCGGATCTATCTTCCTACTTCCGATAAATTAACATTTTTTTTTTGTAACAAAAAATTAACTGGGCAGAAAAAAACGGTCTCCGTACAAAAAATGAAAAATGACTATATATTGTACATACATCCACGGATCATCATAATCAACCGTTATTAATTCACTACAGGATGAAGGTCTCTCCAAGCAATTTCCAGTTCTTCCTGTCTACAGCCTCTCTGATCCAACACTTTGATGTAAAATTAACAATCTCATCTCTCCATCTGTAATGTGGTCTCTTTCTCGATCGTTTTTTATCCTTTCGTATCCAGAGTACTTTAGTTGTCCATCTATTATCATTTATTCTTATTATATGTCCACTTCCGCTTTTTTATCGTTTGGATTACATCTATAATTTTTGTTTGACTCCTTACCCAAGTATTATCTATATCTTCTAGTTATTCCCAGCATGCATCTTTCCATACTCCTTTCTGTTGTTTGCAGCGTTCGAATAGCTGTTTTCATTAGTGTCCAAGTTTCTGATCCGTAAGTTAAAACTGGCAGAATACACTGATCAAATATTTTTCTTTTCAAGCAAACTGGCATTTTTCCTTCTAAAATTGAGTTGTTTCTACAAGCTAATTTAATTCTCCTGTTATTTATAAAAATTTTTAATAAATATTCTTATAAAATTTTTCACGCGATTTTGGAAAAACGCTTTCTTGACGTTTCCGCGCCTTTTTCTGGGCTCTATAACTTATTCGGCACCGAAAAACCGTCGCATAGTATAACTCGAATTGGATTTATTTTCGTCGTACCGTAGATGTCTACCTCGATAATTCCTCCTGCACCGACAACGGTTCCGCCTTTCCATATCCCGGAAATATTCGATTTATTCCGCACCCACGGCGACTACATTTATTTATTTATTTTATTCCGGGGAAGGATCGACTGTCGTCTATTGTCGATTGGCTTTAAATTAGTACACGCCGCCTCCTCATCGAATTTTCGTTTCACTTCCAACGCTCGGGCTTTCCACTCTGGTTAGTTCGATCAATACTCGCTACAGACACATACTTTACGCTAAAGGATTCACATAAATGTACTTTAAGGTTGATTTCAGACACGTTTTTGGAATTTTCGTTAGTATTCGCCATCGAGTGGGAAATTTCATAAACGTATGATGGTAAACAACGTGTAGTCAGCTATAGTAATAATGGATGACGATTTAAAATACCATTTTCCTGAATTATTTCGATTACTACTAGTCCAGAACAAATGAAATTGCCAGAGAGATTCTTAAATACATCTTTACAAACATTTAAAAAATAAAAGAAAATTATGCCATTTGGCCAAAAGTGCTTTTATTTCTTTTCATCTATTTTAAATGTTGATAATGGTTTTCCCAAATATCTATTAGAATCTTGATTAGAATATTTGTTTCTTCCATCGACCAATTCATTCTTTTCGCCATGTTTACATCGCTTCTCGAAAGTCGTTTTACCACTTTGAAGCTTGGATTCCTCTATACCCCAAAACTGGAACTGATAACATAAACTGAAACGAGCGAATATAAAATATCATTTTCCTGAATTATTTCAATTATTCCTAGTCAAGAACAAATGAAACTGCGAGAGAGATTCTTAAATACATCCTTACAAATATTTAAAAAGTAAAAAGAAAATTATGCCATTTGCTAAAAATGCTTTTATTTCTTTTCATCTATTTTAAATGTTGATAATGGTTTTCCAAATATCTATTAGAATCTTGATTAGAATATTTGTTTCTTCCATCGTCCAATCCATTCTTTTCGCCATGTTTACAGTGCTGCTCGAAAGTCGTCGTTACCAGTTTGAGGCTTGGATTCCACTATACCTGAAAACTGAAACTGATAACATAAAATGAAACGAGCAAACTTATGTTTCAGGTTGCTTTTAGTTTCTGCTTAAGCTCCACATAAACAAGTCGACAGAACTTTACAGCACATTCTAGTGGTAGAATTTAATTCTTTCGACTGACCGACAAAAATGATTTTCTAAGTTCTATATTATTATTCAGTGTGGAAAGTGAACGAATGTAATTTAATTAATAGGATGTTTTATATACAAAACAATAAAATATTTAAATATTTGAGAATTCTACCAAGATTCGGAACGAATATATCGTCGTAGGGGGAAAAATCACGTAACTTGGTAAAAATAAGTCGTAGCTTATTTAAGTCGATCGCATTCGATTCGTAATGATAAGATACATCTAAAATCGTTTAAAATATTCCATTATCTATAAAAGTTTTGCAGAAAATCATAAAATGTGATTCTGAGTCCTAAATTTGGAGCCCCATAACTCGAAAATGGAACTTCTGCCCCACACGGGATCTTCACCAATAAACTCGGGAGTGTTTAGTTAGGGGATAAGGTAAAGGGGAGGTCGAAATTCCGCTGGGATTTTTTCTCCTATCGTACCAAAAACTTGGATTACATTAAACTATAAGATAACCGATCTTATAGTTTAATGTAGATAGACAGTATCGTTGTATATTAATCTAGAGAAAATACCATCTGGTTCAAATTTTGTGCCTAAAAACTTGGATTACATTAAACTATAAGATAACCGATCTTATAGTTTAATGTAGATAGACAGTATCGTTGTATATTAATCTAGGGAAAATACCATCTGGTTCAAATTTTGTGCCTATTGCAGCCTAATGACATATCTTCGTACTATATTCTTGTTTATTTTAAAGAAAGTTGTATTTTCGGAATTCTAAATAGTATTTCCAAGTTTCTCCTATATTTACAACACGTTTCTACTATTGTCCTAAACTATGACACAAAAAAGAGTTAATTAAGAAAAAAGCAAGAAATTATAAATCATTACTCTCGTATAATCTATCTGACTTAAAACACGAAAGATTCATAAAAAGAGCTGTTTATTATTCATAGCATTAAATGCGCAGAACCTAAAAGTCTTGAAGCGAAAATTTTTCTCGATCCATCTTAGCTATCGAATACTAAACTCGACTCGCTATAGTACTTTATGCCTCTAAAGTACTTTAAGGGACATTCGTTAACTTTAATATTTCGTGTCTGGAAAGTATTATTCCGTTTAATTCGACCTTAAAGTACTTTAAGCGGTCTAGTCTGTAACAGGTATAAGCCGCCATATTCCGGTGGGATATTCTGCATCTGGCGGCGGCCACTTATGAAGCCCATGGCGGGTTGGCCCACACCCGTGATGGGGTCGATCGGACGGTCCAAGTATGGGGTTCGAAAGGCCGGCCCCGCACCCCTCCCGAAAAACTGCAGATGTGATTCTCCGGGTTGAAGCCGTAGCTTTACCAAGCGGCGCTTTCCACTGTGGATCCCATCTCTGGAAAATGCTTACGGTGGGCTCCGGGTCCCAGCCATCCATTCCCGTTCTCCACCCTCCGTCGGGGTGGCCAGCCGGTGGAAGGGTTGTTTAGTAGCGCGTCACTTAATATTCTGACAGAATAGAAAATGGCGTCTTCTAGCGACAAAAATTCCGCCATGTTTTGGTCCGGCCGGCCAGCCGGTGGAAGGGTTGTTTAGTAGCGCGTCACTTAATATTCTGACAGAATGGAAAATGGCGTCTTCTAGCGACAAAAATTCCGCCATGTTTTGGTCCGGCCTCTCCACAGTTATTAAATAAAAGAAAAATATGGTGGAAGGACGATAACCAAATTTCGATATTAACTTTTACCGCATTAATACAGATCGATAAAAATATCTTTATACCGACTTTTAAATAATCTTTCGTATATCCGAAATTTTTTCCACCCGGGGATCGTCGGTAGACCGGATGGCGCCGCCTAATAAAAATATTATTTAAGAAAATAATCTTTTCTTTTTTTTTTATCGTCAATACGGTGGGTATACCTTAGACTTTTTTTTCCCCGTACCCAACTTTTACCGGAACCTCACCTAGCCAATTAGAATTTTAAATTTTAGCTCGGCTCTAAGGATTTCGTTAAATGTATTTATGTCGAAGAAAAACAGCTTCCGAATAAGCGTGTCAGTGGCGCCACTTAGTATTCTTCCAAAATGGAAAGTGGCCTTATCTGCTGGCCAAAAGAAGTGTCGGTAACTGGTCGAGCGGTGGCTTACCGTTTTGGGGACTAGGCTCGATTCCACACCCCAATTTTTACGCAGATATTTGGGTCCGGCCGTCTAGGCTCCGAAATGATTACCGTTTTCTTTGATTACACCCAACAGAAACAGAATACCGTAGATATTCCGTACTATACAGAATTATATAAATATTATATTATATACCTTATAAAACTTTTTTACAGATCGATGGACGGGGTGAAAGTCCTGTCACGCGGACCAGCAAATTACCGATTCCTGGCTTACCTTCGGCGACGGATAGTCAGTTCTCCCTCGAAAGTACTCATGCGGGTGGATATCGAATTGATCGACCATTCGGACTTCAGACTGGAAGTTCCTATGGAGGTGATCTCAGAACTCGGGGACAGTTTGGATTACTACCTGGAAAGGAATTTTACTCCATAAATAATTTTACCAGATATCCCTATGGAATACCGACTCATCCTGGAGGTCCCCAAATCAAATTTGGTGGTCCCGAAATTCCGGGAGCGACCGGTATTGTTCCGAGTCGTCCCAGTATTATTGCAGTTACACCAACTTATCCTGGAGGGCCGGTTATCACACCGGATCGTCCGGGAGTCACACCTGGTCGTCCCACAGTCGACGGAGTTGTTGTACCAACTTATCCTGGAGGGCCGGTTATCACACCGGATCGTCCCGCAGTTACACGTCCAAATGGTGATGTTACAGGTCGCCCCAGTACTCCCAGCCAACCAGGTTTTGTACAAGGTAGACCCAGCATATCTGATTTATCTGGACACCCATATATTCCTGGAGTATCAAACGCGAGTATTCCTCAAGTACAACAAATGCACTTAGTTTCTGGACAGGGACGTGGAGGAGCTGCTTCTCAAACTCAAGTACAAGTTGGAGCTGAAGGAAATTCTGCTCAAGCCGCATCTGCCGGTCATTTACACGCATCGAGTTCACAAACACAAGTTCAAGGAAGTCATGCAGGAAATGGTTCTTTTTCTGCTCAAGCTCAATCAGGTTTTAGAGGAGGTAATGTCCAAAGTCAAGTCAGAGGTAATAAACAAGGAACTGCTGCTGGATCGGGTGCAACAGTCGATACAGTAGGTTCTGCGCAAAGCCAAGTGCAAATGGCCCAACCAAGTGGTTCATCATCTGGTGATGCACAAGGCAGATTCAGAAACGGTGCTGTTCAAGTTCACGCACAAGGCGGCAAAGAAAGAGGTAGTGCTGCTTCGCAAGCAATTTCTATTGGTTTATCATCGAGTCAATCTCAAGTTCAAGTATCAGGAAATGAAGTGCGAGCAGTAGATGCTTTTCAAGGAGGTGCATCTGCTTCTGCTCGAGGTGGTGATTCCGGAGGTCAAGCTCAATCTCAATTACAAGGCGGATATAGTTCTGGAAGGACATATTCTGCTACAGGTCAAAGCGGCTTTGATTCTACTGTTCGCACTATTAGTATTTCACGAGTTCCTGTTGATGATTCAGGATGACACCAAGATATTTGAGTTCTTTGACGTTAGGAAGAAGATGAGAATCAATTTTAACAGAAATCCGTTTCTTCAAGGGCCTTTTCTGCCAACCACGAGACAAGCGCATTTGGTATAATTGATGGGGACTTTGTTATCAATACTCCATTTAATAATGAATTGTAGCGCTTCGTTGATCTTAGTTTGGAGGATATCGCGGCTTTTGTGGCTTATCACAAGGACAGTGTCATCAGCATAGGCTTGGATGTAAGAGCGATGAGGTATTGTTTGGGAGGATTCCAAAAGGCTATTAATAAGAATATTCCATAGGGATGGGCCGGGGCGAGAACCCTGAGGGCACCCACGTTCGGCTGGGATAATAAAACTAGTATTCTTGGTAAAGAAACCCACACGCCTGTTGCGAAAATAATTCTGTAGAAGAGAATACAAGTTCTTTGGGCAGCCTGAGGAGTAAAGTGACTGTAGAATAAAATGCTGAACCATTTTTGTAAAACGCGGACCAACGGATCCGCCACCATTTTGATGGGGCATTTCGTACTATACCGGATAATTGGGATTACTCAGAAAACGCGCGGTAATTATTTTTCCGCTTATCTACGGTAAAATAATCTGGCTCCATAATTGTTTCGGCTATACTAGAGTTGTCTAAAGTTTAATACCGTAACAATTATTTTAAAGAAGTGTTATTCGCTATTTGTTACATTATCCCGGAATGGCTAGATTTAACAGGATTTACCATAAAACCAAGATTTAAAAAATATAACCAAATTATGTAATAATAATAGAAATTTTCTTCCGAATGAATCCTAGAACAAAATTCTAGCCGATGAATTGGCAGATTTTCCTTCAATTTCGCCGATCTTCCCAATCCGTAACTATCGATAGATATCAGATTTATATTTGTGCTGGTTACGTCGGTTGCCGACAAAATTTCTTTTGGGTTCGGGACATTTACTATAGTAAAAAAAAAATACTAATAAAAGTTAATTTCCAGAATACGATCATTTATTTCCAAATAAATCCTACATCCTCGTTAGATTTTTATAAAAAATATTTTTCTACCGAATCGGGTAATAACGTCACGAAAAAAATATCATAAAGTCGAACTAATCGCGACATAAAAAAACCAACGTAATCAAATACTTTGGCGGGTGGGAGGTGGCCGATCCATTCATCCGTTTTTAATTAAATAAATTGTGAATTTTGAAATTTCTTTCCCATCAAACGCCATGATAATTTTGTTTGGCATAAAAAGATTACCATGTAAAAAGTTATTATTTACTATTAAAATGCGATACGGCGGTAATATAATATTGGTTTCAGTGACGCTACTTTCTTTTTAGAATTTTAAGCAGTTTAAAAAATTGTAATGGTCGGTAATAAATACGAAAAAGTTGCCAAATTTTCACTTTCTCCGTTTTTTTCTTTTCTTTTAAACACGAAAATTCTGCCGTAAGCTGGTCGGTCAATTTTTCACGGTTGTAACGATAATTTAAGCATTTATAAGGCGAGACGGTGGAGTAATGGAACTTACCGAATAAAAATGCCATACTGTACTCCATTTTAGTAAAATGTTCTTTCTCCACTAGCTAGAGATCGACCGAAATTTCTGGTACGCCAAATAATAAGGGAGTAAAAAGAAGAGAAAATTAATTATAATGGATAGACCGACTACCGAGAGAATTCGTCCTAACCAAAAATCGAAGTAGATTGAAAATTATTTTATAATTTACGTTATTCGGAACTATTTATAAAATAATTTCGTCCGCCTTAATTTCCGGCGCCAGACCATCTAACCTGGTCCGTCTATTGTTGCCGATCTGTAATTAAATGCGTTCTGGCTCCGGCTCATCTCGGACCAAACTATATAATTATACTTATATTTGATGGCATTTAAAATAATACGTAATTTTAGAATTTTATACCTAGTGTGGGAAACCGTGTCCTGGTTTTCACTTCCGACCGATACTACTCTATGGTCGAAGTTTGCCTATTCAACTTTAAAATATAGTATAAGTATCGGTGTTAATGGCTATTTATGCTGTAACGGAATAGACTGCGATTAAACCCGTGGGATTAATGTACATTGTATCCGAAACTTAACCGTCCAATAACCTCTACCGTACCTAAACCGAAATAAATTCTCCCAATACGTTATTCCGGTCTCTGTATCTACTTCGAGATTTTATTAGTGATAGAAAAGGAAATACGGTAAAGTAAAAGAATTGGTGTTATTGGCTGGCCACACCAACACGCCGTAATTAATTATTTTGTTAAGAGAAATCCGTATTACTGTAGATGTACAGTTCGTTCCAAAAAGTTTGTCACCTAAGCGCTTCCTTACAATACTTACAAACCAATGAGATTAATCGGTACAGGCGCGAATTCGAGTTTGCGGCGCTTTGGACGATTCCATTTATTTTTTCTAAGCAACAGGGTTAGGTAGGCTTAATGACAGGTGTTCAATCATTTTTTCCGAAAATTGATTTTGAGCATTTATTAGGAAAGTTTCAATTTATTATTTACAAATTAATCTATGTTATTATTAATTTTAACAAAATGCGGCGTTATATCGTCGTAACTAAACGAGTAATTAAGCGATAAGTTGTCGAAGCACCGAGGGATGCACCGGCTACGGTGCATCCCTCGTGCAATCCCTCGTGTCTCATAATGGCGACTACGGGAAGTATTTTATATTATTGTTTATTCGAAAATGTATACTTCTTTCTGCATTTGTAATAAAATTAAAAACTGTTTCAAAACGATTCTCATTGATAGTGTTTATATCCGTTAATTGATCAAATGATAAAAACCAAACGATATTTATTTCGTTTCCGTGACGACAAAATCGTCGGATTTAAAAAAGAAAATATAAAAATTGAGTGTCAAAATGAATTTTATGTTATTGCCTGTTTTGGTTTTCTAATAATTTTCTAATAAGAGTTTATATTTGCGTGGGATAGTGAAATTTATAGTTTATGTTTTATTGATACAAGGTCTTTCTGAAATTTCGATATAAAGACAAAGTATGAGTGATTTCAATTGTTACATATTTATGTATTATGTTCTATTTATTTTAATAAAGATATAACTATCTTTCACTTTATGTATTTATTGTTTTCACCAAAACATAAAACAATTGGATTTGATTTGTAAAGATATAAATGCTAATCTCAGTTTCTACAAAATTTTATTTTAAAAAATCATTTCTTATGAAAACTTTATTAATTATATCAATAAATGTTTATTTTGAACTAGTTATATATAAACACGCATTTGCTTCAGATTTATCCAAATAATTGTCTTTCCGAATCTTTTATTTTGAACTAGTCATATATAAACACGCATTTGCTTCAGATTTATCCAAATAATTGTCTTTCCGAATATATATATACACTAAAAAAAAAAAAACTTATAAAACTAGTTATTATAATTCATAATACATCGCTACCATTCTCGATATGAAATCATTTTTCAATTTTTAAATATCAATATAAATTTATATAATAACTTCAAAAAATCCGGTTTATGCAAATAAAATTTCATTCTTATCCTCGACGGGAATATATAAAAAAACTCTATATATAGTTTATATATAATATATGGCGGCAAACAAATACGATATATTTATATTAGCATATTAGAATTTAAAAAAATAAATCTGTAACTATCATACTCATAATTACCAATATTCAAAATTAAAAAAATGATATTACGGCGTGTTATCTATTTACTCTATTCGTAACTAGAAAGCCTGCCTAGCTCGAAATAGTGAGCGGCGATTAGTCTTTTCAGTTCGGAGCGCTCTAATCGTCCCAACCCCTATTCTTAGTCAGAACGGACGCGTCTATTTTTAGTTACCACTTCTTAGTCAGAACGGACACGTCCATTTTTAGCTTCCATTATGCAGAGTCCGAACTGACAGACTTTATAACCGATCAACTTCCGGTAAGCTCAGCCCCTGCGAAGCGGCTGACAAACTTTTTGGAACGAACTGTACACTATCCGAAAATTTTCTTTAGTATAGTAGTTGTTTCGCGATTTCATTTTTCTGCCTGTTAAGCTACGCTGGTTTAGTAACGATAATATAGTGAATGTTATAAATGGAAATATATTTAATTTCTCTCGAAATTCTAGAAAAAAATACTTGGAATCATCGATGGCCCGCTAGCCGCTTTCGCGTATTCTATTTTTCTACCTGGTTTTATGGCCGACACCAAACAGAATCTTAGATAAACCACCAACCGAGGTTGGGAAATTGAGTTTAGCCGACAATAGGGTATTGTATTATACAATACAGTATTATGATTCGACTTTTCGGATGGCCGTGTAGCTGGTTAGTAGACCATACGCGACTAAGATTTTAGGCGTGACTAAATATCGTCAAAGCTTTCTCCACTTTTCGTCATTAATAATTAAATATTATCCCGCTAATTAAAACCGAATAAAGGTTTAAAACAGTTATCGATGCAGTTCCTAATTCACCGATATTAATTCGAAATAAAAATCACGGTAGTTAAATCACACATTTATAGCGTAAATCCGGTAGATGTAATTCCGGTATGGTTTTCTTTAACTTTCGTAAACGAGTTACGTCTAGATACACAGGTGATAGTGTATGGAAATCGCTAACTTCTTTGGAGAAAATTTAATTTTACCTAGTCTAAATGTTTTCGGGAATAAGTCCTCTAAAGAAATTTCAAATTGTTACCACTAATATAAATTACTGTATGAGGAATAATAGATGCCAGAATTTTGACCGGAGTATGTCGGAAATCAAATATCGATAGATATATATAAAATTAACCAATTATCACCATTAAAAGTACCGTTATTCGATATTCGATGTTCCGCTATCTATGCTAAATCGCTCACTAAAAATATCGATCACTTTTTCCTATCCGTAACAATTTGATTTATAGCTAGATCCTCGGCCACAGTTACCGGTGTTCTGTTCCCATAGGAGGAATGACTATGTCGACAGGTACGTTTATTGATCTAGGTTCTATTTCTGTTAGTATCTTTTTGGCCAGAGAGAAAATATACAATTTTAGATAACGCGATATTACTATCCAATTTCTAGATAAAACCCGACCAATGAATAATATCGACTCGGTTTTCAGAAAACAATTTCTTAAAAAAGTTGGAGAAATCGAGCGATGCCACCATACAATGATTACTATATATGGTAGCGGAGAAAAGTCGAGCTGATGCCAAATATAATATTTACTAATTCAAATTAAATGATAAACATTGTAAATACATTCACATGTTTTCTGGAACTTGACATATTGAATGTAATTTGCATGGTGGTCATAACTGTACAATAATAATCTTTTCCCCGACCAGCAGTTATGTTAAAAAAAAGATCCTATTCGACATCACGTTACGAAACATTTTTACACGGTATTTAATTACCTGTCTGACTAAGTGGATTGTTTTCTAGGATTGCGTATTCCGCCAGCGAATCGCCACCGAATTTTAACAATCTGAAAGAGGTGACGATTCCTGGATTGCGTATTCCGCCAGCGAATCGCCACCGAATTTTAACAATCTGAAAGAGGTGACGCTTCCTTTCTTAAACGCTCGAATTGGGAATCTTCAATCCTTCGGTATTCTTTCTAAATAGAAAAAGTATACATATGTTAGTATTTGATTTCTAATGAAGAAAAGGATAAATAATGAAAAAAAAATGTTGGAATTTTTTTCGTTTAAATTTGCTACAAAATCGTACAAAATGTCAGCTACTCCGCACTTAAACCGAAACGGAGTAAGAATGTACGCTAAAAAAGCTTCGAAGTTTACTTACATATGCTAATTGGCCAAAGCAGAGTTACGAACGAATGCACTACAGTCAAACCCCGATAAGAGGCGAGATTTTGGCGGCTAATCGGGATTGGCGGTTTATCGAAAACGCGTATAGTATTGAAATGATAATAAACTCCAAATTTATTAAATTTAATAAAATACAGTACATTTATATTTAGCATCAAAACTTAACATTTCTAAAAACTATATACTTTACAGTATAATATACGTATCGTATATGTACAGTACTATGTACAAAACATATCCATTTCGTGTTCTGATCCACTATTTTGAGTTGTCTGTAAAACTCAATGTACATAGCTTACAATACAATATTCTTATTTGCTCGGTAAGAGATAAACGATGGAAACGATTTGGTTCTTACCATCTTAAATTTTCTACAACCTAGGTGTGAATCAGACTTAAAGAGACACATGATTAACCCTTAAACTCCATCTCTCCCATCCGCTGGTGACAAATGAATCCAGAAAGCTTTTAAAAACAACCTGTGTGTTTATAATCACTTTATATTTTTCTTTTATTTCGCTACATCTCATCTCACATTATTTCCTTTATATCACTTTTTATTTTTTCAACATAACAAAACACACATTTTGTTATTTAATATGACAAAATGTTTTTTATTAAATTAAAAATAGTTTATACGAAAATTTTAATTGATATCTTTGCATTTATCAATCATCTTGACCACGTTCACCTTCCGTTCACTTCTTTCGAATAATCGCCATTGTTGGATTTTCTGACGTAGCCGCCAACCATCTTATACGCTAGAAAATGAAGTTAATAAACAAATTAAATTGTAGAACACGAAAAAATAAAACTGAACGTATTATGAGGCCAGATTAGCCTGATACGCGATTACGCCAAGGTACTGATTCTCACTTGCCCCAGGTAACATTATATACGGGGCAAGAGCGTACTAGCGTTTTTCTCAATAAATTTTAAATTATTAAATAAATATTGTTTATTTAATGTAAACTTTAATCAATATTCTTCATACTTACCAAAAAAAGTCTGTAATATGAAGTTATCCTAAGAACTAATGCACTTATATAGTACTGTCAAAGTTGTGTGTTCTTTGGATGGGACGGTTTTGTAATGGTCGATGTAAATACTGGAATCTTATCAGTCATCGCGCGATATCTATGTCGATAGGCTGATATTAACTAGTAGTAGATTATTACAATATCAAATAGCAAAATTTCGCTTAACTTATAATAAAAAAAGCCCGTTAATGCACTTGCCCCAACTACGTCCTTACCCCACTCCGATCGAAAAGTTTTTCGAAAAATATTCGACCTAACTGGTCCAGTTTTAAAATCGATTAGATTGTATCATTCGATTTTATTTCATTTATGGTTTCATATTGTGTCATATACCTCATAGATGAGATAACGCCTTTGCTCTAAGGTCGTATTATACCTGCAAGTGACGCGAAGCGTCTACAAACGTATACAAACGTATACAGCGGTACTACAAACGTAATGCTGGCTACGCTAGGCTACAGTCGACAATCTGTCCTATGAAATGCGCTTCTATAGAGTCTATAATTTATTCACAAAATGCCGATTATGAAAATTTGTATTCATCATATTCCATAATACAGGATTTTTTCCGAATTTCGCTTATTAGAATCTTTGAATCCAAGTCAATGGCTACGATAATTTGCCTCTGCCGCTTCAGAAAACATTTTAGTGTGTATTTCAGGTACAGAGAGCGACAGCGGGCCATACTACGTGGCGCTACGATACACGTGGATGCGTCTAGGTTATGTTTACTGGTTTGTTTTCTGGCGCTGGTAGCATCGCGTAGTAAGCGTCGCGTCACTCGCACTTGGGACACGGCCTAAGAGTTTTTAATAATTATAATATAAGAATTTATAACTATGTTTTATTTTTATTTTTTTTTAACACAACTACATTTGGTAAGATGGTTGTTTCCAACTTTTTCATCCCCAAGAGCTCCACTAACAACTCGCTGGCATTGTGTTAAAAAAAGTAAAAATAAAACATTGTTCTAAACTCTTATATTATAATTATTAAAAACTCTTAGGCCGTGTCTCAAATGCGAGTGACGCGACGCTGTACTATGCGATGCTACACTACCAGAGTCAGAAAAAGTTGAAAAAACCTATCTTACCCAACTTGTAAGATGATTTTTTTCAACTTACAACGTAGCCAGCATTACGTTTGTACCTGCAAGCGACGCGAAGCGTCGTATAGCTTCGCGTCGCTTGCAGGTGGAATACGGCCTTAGAGCAAAGGCATTATCTCTTCTATGAAGTATATGACACATAATATGAAACCATAAATGAAATAATAAAATCCAATAATACAATCCAATCGATTTTAAAACTGATTTAAGTTCCAGTTAAAGTAATTAATTAAGTAATTAAGTAATTAGTTAAGTAATTTCCAGTTAGGTCGAATATGTTTCGAGAAACTTTTCGATTATGGCGGAGTGGGGTAAAGGCGTAGTTGGGTCAAGTGCATTAACGGGCTTTTTTATTATAAGTTAAGCGAAATTTTGCTATTTGATATTGTAGTAATCTACTCCCTCTCAAAGGGGGCCCGCCTTGAAGTGGCGAGAGGGCTTACCGGCTGTCACTATGCCCGTACCTGTTCTGGCCGGGTCGGTATGTCCATAGTGACAGGGATTACTAAGTGGCTCCCTGGGAATGGCCCGTCCAGACTCACGACGAGCCCACACGACCACAACGTGTGCAAACGTAGGTGTGACTCCTAGCGGCGACCGGCGGGTGTGTGGTGCATCCCTGTCGGTCGCCGTGGCTTAGCCGTCCATGTCGGATGGTTGGCCCCAGACCTCATTTGACTCCCCATAGAGAGGTCCAGTGGTTTCCACTCTGGGCTTGTCCCTAGGCCCTGGAAGCTGCCCCTAGTGAAGAAATTCCTTTAGGGTCGGTAGAGCGTGGCTGCACACACCCCTCGCCGAGGATGCTCTGTACGGAGCCATCCGACCGTCTGGGTCCCTGCGGGTTCGGGACGAAGGAATAGACCGCTGTTTGCCCTGCATGAGGTACAAGTCCTCTCTAAGGGTCCCACTCTCAAGGCGAGTACCATGCCAAAGAGATGAAAGGTGAAGGGATAGAAGCCAAAATGGTACCCTCCCGAGGGTTGGCCTCGCTCGGGTGGTTTGGGGTTTTTCCCAGAGGCCGGGAGAAGTTCGCTTCTCTAGGGGATCACAAAACCTCGGGAACGCCTTCCGAGCGAATTTCGGCCTGAAGACACAAGTGCCCGGCCATAGCACGGTGTAGGTCGACTTTTGTCTCCATGGTTGCTCCGGCCCCGGCAGGAGCAACATCGGCACCGAACCGGGGGAGATCTCCGCCCGTCTGCAGCGGAAGCCGGAAAAGGCGAGTTGCTTCCCTCCGCTTCCTAAGCCCTGCCCCTGGTGGGGTCGTGCTGGAGGAGATGGCTCCATTGGTGCAGTCTCTGACAAACCGATGGAACTGATGTTCCTGGCAATAGATGCTTCGGTGCAGTCCGGACGGTCAACTGCTGATGGAGCGGGGTTCCCTCTTGGGATTCTCTGTGAAGTCAATGGGAGACTGCTGATGTAACTGATGCATCTGGCGGAAGGAATTTCGGCGAAGTCCGGATGCCAGCGACACTCTGTAAGGCCTTGAGGAACAGAGTATAATCGCTCAATCTCAGGGCTGACCCCACGCTCGCGTGGCTTGTCCAACGAGAAAGAGTTTTCCATTGTCGATACGGCTCGGTGGTGATAATTGCTCAATCTCAGGGCTGACCCCATGCTTGCATGGCTTGTCCAATGAGAAAGAGTTTTCCATTGTCCATTGTCCATAGGCAGATAGATACTTATCTGCGAATCGTTTTACGGCCAGTGTCGACACTTGTCGCATTTCGGTAGTGTCGACATTTCCATCCTTATATACCATACGATTACCGCGGAAAATAAAACCAATTTCTGTTTTACTCGAGATTTTACCGATCGATAACCCAGTCCAAATCTGACGTTGTTGTCGGCCGCCTTCGGCTAGGTGGCCGCTTTCGCCCCGCCGCCGCGGAACAGAGTATAATTGCTCAATCTCAGGGCTGACCCCATGCTTGCATGGCTTGTCCAAGAGAAAGAGTTTTCCATTGTCCATTGTCCATTGTAGTAATCTACTAAAAGTTAATATCAGCCTATCGACTTACCCAACTTAGTCGGGTTAGATGGTTTTTCCAACTTTTTCAAAATTGTTTATTTTGTTATATTTTTTCATTTTGATTAATTAATTTTTGACATTACTTTTTGAATATGGTACCATATAAGATATTTTGAATGATAAAAGTTTTTGATTATGATTAATAATAATTTTCCCAGTAAACCAAAAATAGATGGGTCATCTCTCAGGTTTTACTCTAATTTGGATTTTTAATTAACTTAGATAAAGCGCATCAGTGTCTACTCCGCTCAAACAAATGAATGACAGTTACTGTATTCCATAATCATTACCAAAATATCGTCTTGGCTCCAGAATGTGAATATACTTAGCTGCGCCGTCTCTTCCGCCGCCCCATCTCTCCAGGATTTACCCTAATCATAACTCATTCGCTTCTAAAATTAACCATTATCTTCAATAAATTGCGTAACCACTTACACCAAAACGAAATATTACTTTTAATCACAAAATAATAACACAATTCAAATATATTACGGGATTAAAGGAATGTCAAACTGGATATTAAAGTATTTAAAGGATAAATATTAAATTCCATTAATCGTGTACAAACATAAATTTTTTTAATTCTCTACCTTTTAAATTAAAATTATTTTGTATCCTTTATCAAAGTTATGGATTACGTAACTGGATACAGAAATTTATTCTTACAATATAAATTATTTAAAAAAATTCTAAATTACTATTAAATATATCTCGCTTATCGAAGATAAAAACTCTTATTTATAATTCACTAAAATTTTTTTGCCTCTGTTATATAGTGGCAGGCGGTAAGTAATAGGCAGCAGGATTGTGTACAGCATTTGTGTATGATCAATATCTCTTCCTTCATTCTTTTTTTCTAAAATCTGATGCGACGTAGTTAAGTTTAAAAAATAATACAAAAAATTCTAGTTCCTTAAAAATTGATATTCTGTTTTATTAAACGCTTTAAATATTTAATACCGATAAGAACAGCGAAAATAAATAGGACAGTCACTGTAGATAGCCATGGCAATTATATTTCTTAAATTATAGGAGTAATTAGTCTTTTCTTTAAGTACTCTGGACACCTACGGTGATACGGCGCTTATTTTAGTAAACTCTTAGTGGAAAAATCGTTTCGGCAGTGACAATTGTTTCGCCCAAGAAATAAGAAAGTGCGCGACTAATGACGATTTTTTGCATAGCTGGCGCAGAATATATTGCCGGATCAATTGGCCAAGTGCCAAAACGAGAAAGCCAGCCATTTTTTATTTTATTTTTTTCTAATTTCGAAGGAGACTTTATTCTCCTTCTACAGTATATTTTAATATATTAACTTTTTATCGTATTAAAAACCTGACGTTAAGTTAAAACGAAATTAAATATATTGTTTTGTGTTTCTTCGGAGCATTAAAGCTCCAAATAGTACAACTAAAATATATTATTTTATAAGTAGAGTATTGAAAAATGAATCATTCTAGTTTTTTGATAATATAAAATTTCGTAGTGTGTACCCATGATAAATGCATTATATTCTCACCGATGGGTTTGTCTTACGATTCCGTTATAATTTGAAGGATGACTCGACGACACGACTGAATATTGTCACCGTTCATTCTTTCTTCCGAGAACGATTAATGCTTTCGATAGAATTCGAGAACTAGTAATAAATGACATCACGGTATTATTTTTATTTCGTTTTAAGAGATTACCGAATGTATTTATAATCGAATGGTGACATACCTGAATAAGAATAACGTCATAATTGTATCTCAAATCATTTTATTTACTAATTTATTTTATCTATTCGTTTATATTTACAGCGTAAATAATGATATTCCCGAACGAGACAACCTAAACCGAAGAAAAAACTCATAATAAGAATTAAAAATTTTTTACAACAAATACAATTATTAATTTCGGGAATTGCGTGGAAAACACTTCTATCGGTGGTGACATAGCACATTTTCCTTCTTATATTAAAATCCCGAATATGGATACTCACAAACATCTGCCAAAATATTTGAATAGCTACTCGAAGTGGCATTAGTGAACCTATATTTTAAATATTTCCTCCGCGGATGGGGACAGATTCCCCCCACAGAAGAGATGCGTGTCGTGACGCGTGAGAAAGGACTTGGGTGCCCTCTTTTTTTCTACTAGTTAGTTGCCATACTTATTCTAATAAATTCTTTCCTCTTTTTTTCGTGCTTTCCCATACAGTACTCTTGTCACTTAATTTCTTCATTTTTAAAAGAATTAACGCCGAATATACTTTTCGCTCTTCCATAACGAATATTTTAAATAGATATTTTAATGAATAAAATTCTTTGCTTATAATTTATTTAAATATTATAATAATTATATAGATTTAAAAAAATTTTTTTTGATTGATAGTTAAATCAAAATTAATTTTTTGTGTATTAATAGCAGGGGTGGCCAAACTTCATGTTACTACGAGCCACATAGGAGATTCTCAAATACTTGAGAGCCACATTTTCTTTCTGGATCAATGAAAACAGCATCAGTTTTTTGGGTAATCTTAATAATGATTTCAAAAATTGTTTATTTCAGATGCATTTATTTTGTATAGATACATACTACTTTTTACAACAGATAAACAAATTACAGATATTATTTTTTTAATTTAAATAAGTATTTGCTTCATATTTACTATTGACTTTCATAGCATAGAGCCACATTGAAGGTACCAAAGAGCTGCATGTGGCTTGCAAGCTGATTCTAATCATCACATAATTGTTTAGAACTAGCTATATGATTCTAACAACTTAAAAATAGATTGTAAATTGAATTAAAATATTGTATAGATAGTTCCTAACTTTATGAGTTAATTCATTCCTAGTATATATTTGCAAAGCAGAAAAATCATAAAGCGGGAATTTATTTGCTATAGACATAATGATAAAATTTCATTTTTGAGAATGGAATCCATGTTTTTATCACAGTAATGTTAAAGTCAATAAAACAATAGCTAAACATAAACTATAGTTTATGTTTAGCTATTGTTTTATTGACTTTAATTTAGTAGTTAGTTTGTGTTTAAACACAAACTAACTACCAAAATTCAAACAGAATTATTGTTCCATGCAAAACTTTCATTATAATTAAATTTCTCCAAATCAGAAAACTATTTCTATTAATACTCAATTTCATTGTGTGTCGATCTGTTTTTCAGCATTTCTAAATATCATCTGCTAATTATGGAGTTTTATATATAATACATTTAGATTTATTGATCAGTTTCTTTTATTTTATATGTGGAATTATTACTATCCTTTCAAACTATAATTATTTTGCTTAGAAAAGATAGACTAGTATTTAATATCTTTTAAAAAACAATACCAACAAATAATTGAAAACAAACTAAAAACAATCAAGTGTTTAAATTAATGTAACTGCCTTCAAAATAAAATGGAAAACTGCACAGAAGGCAATTTTTTTTTTAAATCCTCTCTCTATTTAAAGTTACTTTAAATTATTTAGGAGATTTTATGCTATTGAATCTGCCAAAGTGATATAAGGCAGTAAGAGTTTATTGCATGCAAAACAGACACCTCTAGGTTAGGTAAGGTTAGTTTTAGATAAGCTGCTAAATTGCACATGAGATATAGTGCATCTGGTAGTAGCCACTTTTAGAACCTTTCACAGACTGGCCAATACCCATGATGGTGTCAACCGGAAAAGTAATGAATGAAGTTAACAGGCAGAGTCCAAAGTCCTCCTGAAAAACTGGAGGTATGGGCCCTGGAATTAAACTTGGATTCTCCAAGGTGGTAAAAGCAAATACTTTATTATTACACAGCCATCTGGCCAATCACATACTTTAAGAAATCTACCAGTGTATTGAAGAATGGGAAGCAGTGTGTTAAGAATCACTTTCTTTGAGGAAAAACACAAGAAAGAAATTCTTCAGATAAAAATATTTTGTTCTTTGTAACAATTGAACTGTCTTCTTAAAATATCTTACAAAAATATTTAAGATCAATTTCTGATCCCACATATTCAGATTTATTAAGGGATCCAGACCTAACTAACTTATCCCAGTCATTCAGCTCTCTATTTAGTCTTTATCATATGTATTGGCTAACCTATAAAATTGATATTGTTATATGTTCCTTGAGAGAATTTGGTGGAAAAACTGATGTATGTAATTTATCCTTAAAATATCATAATATAAAATGCTGCTTTCAGAGAAGTACAATAAATTATAGTTTTATTTTAAACTCATTATAAACTTTGAAGAAATTTTGCAGAAAATCAATACTTCTCCATTAGAATCTCAAAATTCTGCAATGACAGTATTAAATTTTAATGGCACTATTTTTATTTTGTTATTTAAAATTTTTCATTTTATATACTATTCTTAATATTAAACATAAATTCTATTGAATTTTATATTTTTTACATTTAAAAATAAAAATAAATTGCATTTAATTTGCTTTTATCTTCACATTTTTGACCCTTTCCATTCTTAAATGGAATAAAAGGGTATATAAATTAGGTTTGGCAATTTATTCATCTGTTCATACAATAGAATGCTCATTTATTATCTGATTTGGATAAAACTCACATATGTTATTAAGTCACATTAAAGAACCAAACCTACTGAAAATGATCAATATTGGTTAATTATTATTATTCAATATAAATAAACATGCTTTCTTTATTTTCAGACAATATCTCAGAAAAATATTATCTAAACTGAATTATATATACATACAATATTGGAACCTTCTAGAGAATTGATCATATTGAAAATGACTGATATTTAATCATATCAGGCAGAATATTTGTCAAAATGATATGTTATGCAAATATTATCAAATTTAAATTAAATTCAAGCATATTATTGGTATCTGTTAGAGGCTTGGGTATGCTAAAAACGATCAACAACAGTAATAACAAATCAATTTTGATCATTTCTATAATACATGATCCCCCTAGTACTACTAACAAAATCAAACTGCTTAAGTTTATTAAATAGCAGTTTTAAAAAAACACTTTATAGCAGTAAATAATAGATATTTTATATTTTATTTTGTGAAGTACTTTCAGCTAATCGCCAACCTCAGTGCTATACATAAACAAACAGAAATATTCAAAAAGTTGTTTGAATATTGCTATCAGTTTAAGAAGAATGATTTTAAAAAATGAACATAATGTTAACATGATTACTTAATGTAATTTTGAATTTATCTTTTAACCAAATCATATCAAATTATTATTATTATTATTATCATCATCATTAAATTATATTATTTTATTTCTATAATAGTAATTAATTGATCACTTTTTCTAAATGTATGCGTACGGCATAATTATAAAATTGCATTATAATCTGTTTATAGCATAATTCCACGAGTTACACATTTTCAGATTGTTTGTTGTTAATTATCCTTAAATATTTATCTATTTTTAAAATCTCTATTGTCTCAGCTAAAAATTTATTTTCATCTTTGTCGACTTTTCTTACTACATTTGATTCTTCCCATCTAGCATCTACATTGGATTCATAGAATTTTTTAGCTAATGCAGTTTTCATATTTGTGGTCTTAATGTCATACTTGTGTTCCTTAATTCTATCTTCCAAGCATCTTTCCATAACACCTATGTAAAATTCTTTTTCTTCAATGTCATTGGAGTTCATTGGTATTTTGTACACTCCAGATTTGCATTTTATCTTTATTTCCATCAATAGAAATACCACTGTATGTCTTTATCTTATCAGTTTTTTTTACTTGAAAATGTACCATCAGATTTGCAATTTTTTTTGTTTTCTATCTTTGTTGTTCCTTGATAATTCAAAAATTGTTGGCTCTTTTTTAGTTACTAAGTTCTTCATTGTCTTCTTTGCATATTTTCTAATAGTTCTATATTTCATTAAATGGTAGGAGAGAGAGATTATTTGCTCCTTTAATAAGATATCCCTTTCATTCTGTTCTGCTTGCCTATGTTCCTGTCTGGTTTTGTCTTTATTACTTTATCTTGTATTTTCTTTATAAATTGTTGCATATAGCCATGCTTTATTTCTGTTTCATATATCTTGCTACATTCTTCTTTTTTACCTTCTTCCCTATTACAATGTGTAACCACACATCTAAAATAAGCATAAAATGCCACCCTCTTACATGATATTGGGTCCAGCCATATCTTCTGTTTTTTCTAACCTATGATATTGGGTCATCAGACCAACTTGGAATCAATAGTCTATTCACTGTGAGTTTTTGATATACACTTGTGTTATAAAATAATTCATTCTTTTTCTTAATTACAATATCTAAATAATGTACTTGCTTACTATGTTTTACTATGTGAAAAAAATCCTCTAAATCTTTTGTCTTATCCTTTTTTCCCCATATGGCAAAATCATCATCTACATATCTTTTATAGAATAATAAATCCAAGTTAAGTTGATTCAAAATTTGTAGTTCTTTATCCCTAATTACCAATTCAGCTAACACACCAGCCATTGGACTACCTATAAGTACTCCTTTCATTTGTAAATAAAATTTGTATTCAAACAAAGTAAGAATTGTGGCAGATCAGATGTGAAATATCTCTTAAGATGCTAGCTATTTTATCTCCTTCTGGTACATTTTCAAGTAAAAAAAACTGATAAGATAAAGACATGCAGTGGTATTTCTATTGATGGAAATAAAGATAAAATGCAAATCTGGAGTGTACAAAATACCAATGAACTCCAATGACATTGAAGAAAAAGAATTTTACATAGGTGTTATGGAAAGATGCTTGGAAAATAGAATTAAAAAAACAAGTATGATATTAAGACTGCAAATATGAAAACTGCATTAGCTAAAAAATTCCATGAATCCAATGTAGATGTTAAATGGGAAGAATCAAAGATAGTAAGAAAAGTTAACAATGATAAAATAATATAATTTAATGATGATGATGATAATTTGATATGATTTGACTAAAAGATAACATGATTACTTAATGTAATTTTGAATTTAACATTGTTTGTTTTTTAAAATCATTCTTCTGAAACTAATAACAATATTCAAACAATTTTTCAAATACTTCTGTTTGTTAATGTATAGCACTGAGGATTGTGATTAGCTGAAAGTACTTCACAAAATAAAATAAAAAATAACCCTCTAGCAGATTTCAATAATATTGTGAATTTTATTTAAATTGGATAATATTTACATAATATATTATTTTGAAAAAATTGATATTCTGTCAGATCAGGCAGGACAATCATTTTAAATAATTTTAAACCGATTTCCTAGAAGGTTCCAATATTGTGTATATTTCAATTAAAACATATATAAAATCATATAATAGAAAGCATCAAATGATTGGTTCATTGATCTTAATTAACTTTTTTTATTTCAGTACTATGCATTGAGTAATATTGGAAGAAAATCAGATTGTATTAATTTAGTTAAATTTAATAGACTATTAGAAATTGTATAACATTGATATAATTTTATATAAATCCTTACCTGCATATTCACAACTAACTAATGTTTTTAAAGATGATGCAGCAAGCCAATAGGCTTCAATATATGGACCAAGTATACAATAGAAAAATTCAAATTTTTGTTGATCATTATTTTTATTTAACTAAAATATAAATAACAGGAATTAATATAAAAATTAATTATAATTTATGAAGTAAGTTATTTCAAATCAGTTTTGACTTACTTTGATTTTCTGATTAAATTCAAATATTTCATCATCATCATCATCATCAGTGCTTTCTTCAGAAATATCATCAGATTCATAGAAATTTTGTTTGATATGTTCTTTTCCCTTTAAAACATAATATATTCTTTAATCATAAAAGTTGAGAGTAAGTTTTCATGGATTTAAGATTATTTTTCTAAACTTCTTAGAAAAACTTATTTGTACATTGTTTATTGCTACATTATTTTATTATCTAATGTAATTCAAAAATTACAACTCCCCAAATTATTTAACTATACAATTAAATAACATCTTGTTATTTAATTGTATAGTATCTAATGTAATTCAAAAATTACAACTCCCCAAATTATTTAACTATACAATTAAATAACAAGATGTTATTTAATTGTATAGTAAATATAGTGACTACTGTTCTTTAATAGAACAGTAGTCACTATATTTGAATAAAAAGATTTTACAACATACAGAAAAACATTTTTGGTTTTAAGAAAACATCATCAGTACAGCAATGCAGTGTTGCCAGGCCAAATCACAATGCTACGGAATTATGCATCAACCTAATAGAAAAATAATAGATGCTTGTTAATTTGAAAAAAAACTAAAATGAATCAGAAATTGGATATAGTTTTTGTATGCTCCTTTGTATGGGAGAGAGAGAATGGAATTTTATAAAAGTCAAATAAAGTCAAAAACAATGTTTTGGAAAGAAACTTTATGATCAATTTATAAATGTACCAAATGTCATCTGTGATGGAAAAAATTAATATGAGAATTTGTTGCAATTTTCTGTCCATGCTATACATCAGCGATGGCGAACCTTTTGAGCTTGGGGTGTCAAAATTTTGAAAAATCGAAACATAATTTTAGTGGCGTGTCACACACCACAAAAAAAATTAATATAAATCATGGCATTTTTATAAAAAGTTGATAGGTTTCTTACCTAATAACTCCTGCAATGTTGTTGCACTGATTACTGTTATCATATGATTCAAACATACCGAAGATTTCTTTATGACACAAAGAATGTCTCATACGGTACTGTTACGGCCACCGAAGTCGAAGCCGCTTCGACTCCGATGGCCGCCGAAAATCCTGGCCTCTCTCCGCTGTCCGACCGCGTCGCCGCGGAAGTGGGTGCGCGGATTGAGCGCCGCACCGAGGAGCTAAAGTACGGGGGGCGCCAAAAAATGAGTGAAAAAATTATTAATTTCTTTTAGAGTAATTAATATTTTACATTAAGTTATATTTAAACAAATTCCCAAAATTAAAAAGTGACACTAGCGTATAAATATTTAATCAAAAATCGTGTTGTGAAATAATGCAGTTTCGAAAAGTAAATAATTTATTGCGAAATTAGTTTCCGCCCGAAGACGCCATCGCGCTATTAAGAACCGAGTTTTACACACTTTGGCTATAATTATAAATTAATAAATTAGAAAATTATTCGGTAACCGGAAGCTACCGCGCCCGTGCCGTTTCTATCTGATTTGTAACGTTTTGGCCGGTGTCCATGGCTAAACCCAGAGCGTAGGTAAAAGGTGACCAATCGGCGGGTACCGGTAAATTACAAAAAAAAGATGAATCGGCGGGTACCGCCGATTGGTCACCTTTTACCTAGGCGGTTAAACATTTACGGGCTTAATTTGTTTACCCAGGCGAAGGAGGCCAATTATAATATGGTACTGGAGTTTGACAGGTGTGAGCCTGAGTGGATATTTCTGTTGTCCAGGTGTTGGGCTGTCCGCCACCTATTAAATCACTCCGGAACGGATTTAATCCTAATGGCTTAATGATAATCGGCCGGGAAGTCTATAACCAAAATAGTAAATGGCGTGGCCGAGAAATAATTTGCGGACGGCGGAACCAGACACTTCCGACCATAGTCGGTAATTAATATATATTTATTTTTGGTGATAATTTTCTTCCGCCTAACGTATTGGCCAAAAACCAAAGGCTGTAATTAATTATGAAATTATATCTCTCGGATAAATGGTTTATTATTAATTTTTCGTCTTATTCGGCCGCCCGTAAGATCCGAAAGCCTAGAATATTTTCCAAAGTTATCGGACTTAAAGTCGTACCACCTCTACTCCAAGTTTGATCGCCACCACGTATATTTTCACTGATATCATCATTCCAAGGCCATTCTATTAAATAGAATTTCTTCTAATACAATTAGTTGATAAAGGTAATTAAAGTTATAAATTGTGTATTAAAATTACAAAATAATTTTAGTTCCGCTATGTCGTATAAGCGCTACGTTCCTTTCTGGGAATAATCGAAATGATCCAAACGTTAGCGCATATTTTCTAAAAGACAGAATTACATAAAAAATGGATTTCGGTTATCCAAAGACGCCATTTTATTCCTACACTTTCGTATTGAAATAAGGTAAAAAAATTTTTTACTAAGGTAAAAAATCTGATATCGAATAAAGGTAATATAAAAATGGATTTCGGTTATCCAAAGACGCCATTTTATTCCTACACTTTCGTATTGAAATAAACCCGATATAAGATTTTTTTACTAAGGTAAAAAATCTGATATCGAATAAAGGTAATATGCTGCGATTTCTTTTCCTAATGCATAAAATAATTAAGTTTTAAATTTTTGTATACGAAGAACCGCGTTTCTCATCGTCTCACTTTTTCACCGAATCATCGGGCGCTGATCAAAAACGGGACAATTGATCGGTGCGCCATTAAAAAACGACAAGTTGAGAAAAGGAGCCATTCCTTCAATTTTTCCGAAATTTCCAATTTTTTTTCGACCAGCGGAAGAAGAATGTTATTCACACACCACCAAATAATAACAAAATTTTACCAGAAAACAATTTTCTACCAGAGTGGTGGAGGAGAGCGTTCGAACCAATGAACTATATATTAACTGATTAAATCAAAAAGATGACGATCAGTCCTTCCGGTATTCTGATTCTGGTAATATACGTAATGGCTGGAATGGAAATGTTCTGGCCGCTTCCTTTAAGGCTGAAAAAACTGCGTTACCTTGAAAATAATTCATTGATAAAGCGTGGATACGGTTCGAAGGCGTTATCTCCTTCGGCAATGGACAGACAAAATGTTAAGCTCGCTTTACAAATATTTAATAGACTCGTGTCGTATGGATGGTGTTGGTTGGGTACTAAAAATAATATTCCAAATTTTGAAAGCGTAGCCAAATTAATCGATTATATCGGTACTTGGTGGGAAATTATGAATGTTAAGACTTCTTCGGAGGGCGTTAGAAAAAAATAAATAAATATATGGAACCACTTACAAATTCACCCACAGATGGTAAAAATGTCTTTCTTAATGAATTTATAGATTGGCTCGATACATGGGAGAATATTGACTGCAAAAAAAGGCGAATTAACGAAAGAAACTCACGTGGATCCAAAGCTAACTACTTACTGTTCGCTCGAATTACGAAATTATTGCGTAAGGGAGTTGGGATTACGACACATATTACTAGGCGAGATTCGGACTGATTCGATCGAAGAGCAATTCCGGAAGTATAAGCGGATGGCGGAAGGGCGATATTACATTTCTATTCGACCATTATTGGAGACAGAAACCGAGTGGCGCATCCAAAGCCATATAAAGTGTAATTACCATTTAAGAAACGAGTAATACGCATTAATGTAGTGGATGATGATGCTGAGTGAAATGAAAATATTAATTTATCAAATACATTAGAAATCAAGAGGTTAACCTGAATATTGTAGTTGATGATGCAGATTTTCAATTAATTCAAAAGCATTTTAATGCGCTTACATATTTGGGAGGTTATTATTCCACTTTGAAAAAACTGAAATGTATTTTCTGCGAACAAATTTCAACTACTGATGAAAAAATTGATGGTAGAAATGAAACGATTCACACATTTTGATAGGGGTGGACTCACTTATGCTGTGATATATATATATGATATATACATATATAATCTTAAACAAATTTGTATCATTTCACGAAAATTGGTTTTTGAGCCTCGAAAATCAAAGAATATTTTTGACAAATTATACATTTGACAAAACTGTTTGAGGATAGTTTTGTTTTTAACGATTCTTATGGCGAACAAGAATACGATACCGAAAATACAACGAGGTTGATTTTATGGACCGCGTGTAGTATATTTCTGAAAAATTTTGTTTAACGAAGAACGATTCAAATTGTTCTAAAAAGAAAAGGAAACTCGAAATATTTTTGAATAAAAAATTGTTTAATTTGTTTATTTAATTATATCGCATTTGACTATTGAAATTTTCGTGTTAATATTTTGTAAATTGATGGTAAGATGATAATATATATTAATATATTCTAATTACGATAATGAGTTTTTACATACTGTATATACGTATTTTTCAGTTTCATATAGGCCTACTTTACACCAAGAAATGATTATTATCGATATATAAAAGAAAATCGTAAAAAGACGAATAAAAAGAAAAAATTCCGTATTTTCGATATTATTTTATCGATTAAATTAAATTAACTTCCACGCCAACTATATCTACGAATGGCCTACCGCAGATGACGTCACAAACTCCGCCATCGGGCTCGGAGTAGAAGTGGTATGGCTTAAAGGCAGCGGTGTATCGATCTTATTCGGTATCCCGTATATACCACCGTAAGTTTATCTCTAAATGCCACTTTTCTATCCGCACCCGGAAATGGAAATGGTTGGACAAAAACCCTTATTTTAGCGGGCACTATTCTACTTTCCGGGTGATTTATTCCGTCGTGGAAAATAATTTATTTTAATAGGGGTAGAGCCGGCCATCCGGTAAATCGGTTTTCTATTAACGCCATCAAAGTGGAAAATAACCGATCCGGTGATTTTGGTCGGAGGATTAATTTAGGGGACCGTATAAGCCGTCTTACCTCTTAGGCGATGTTTTACCGGAAGGAATCGGCTGCCGTCGACGGTGTGGAAACTACCGGTTCGTAAACCGTCGGCTGAGTAAACCAGGTGGAGTTTAAACATTGTACGGCCTTTTTCCAAGGTCGGTTATTTTATAATTTATAAAATATACGTATTAATTAATAAGTCGGCCACCGATTCTTTCCAAATAATTTCTGTATTTTTCCCGCTGGGAGAAATGTATAACCGATTTTAAATATTATTTGGCCATTACGAGAATTCTAATGGGCAAAAAATATGGTTACACTCGAAATAACGCCTAGACCAATAAATTGTATAAAAAAATAATTTTTTTATTTCCATTTTGAATAATTTTATCGCTCCGGACGCCTCCACTAACGTTCTACGTGGATATCAATTTTTTATTAAAAATACGCTATTTTAATATGGTACGTGTTTTTGGTGGTGGTTTTTACCTCGACGCCCAGCGGCCGACTTTGGATATTTTCAAATATTTACCGCCGACGCTGGCTGTTACTATAATAATTTATTATCGCTTTTTTTCGTTTATTTCATAAAACGCTTAGTCGGCCATCCGGAATTTAGCCGCCATTTTATTTTCACCACCGGTGGTTCCGACCATCCGACAAGTTTTACTCCCGATGAGAGCCCGACTGTCATCCAGGGTGGCGGAGAAGGATAGCCAATGATTTTTAAAAGACTCCACTTTTAAAAACATCCCACTCCCTAAAATTTGTAAGATTCGACTCCGGGCGATTTTAAATTCCGACTCCGATTCTACCCAAAAACCTCAGACTCCGCGCCGATACTCCATCCCATTTTTCGTCTAAGTGTACCGGTACTTACTAATTTTAGGCCGGTACTTTTTGGCGGGGATTAAGATTAAGAATTAAAAAGTAAAAATATTTAGCCACTTACCAATTTTTAATTCGCCTTCCCCGTACTCGTTACCGAGAAAACGCACCGGCCATTCCAGTAGTCAGGATTACGCGTTATTATTTAATAACGAAATTTGTATTTCGGAAATAATTCAGTTAATTAAATTAGATACGTATCTTTCTTAATCGATTGGTTAAACTTTTACAAAATTTATTTTCCCCCCATATTCATAAATATTCAATTCCTTTACTGACCTACTTAATATAATACGTTTTTTTTTCTAATAGAAATCACGCGAAGAGAAAATTCTGGAAACCTAACTTTTCGGAAGACTGGAAGCCGGGTGACGAGTAAACTTATTAACTGTTTTATACAATTTATGGAATAATAAGTACGTTTTGGAAATAAATCGGGATATTCGGTGAGGGCGCGGTTAAGTCGACCGAAATGAAGAAAAAACATTTTCCCCCGCCAACCATAAGATTTGGGAAAATGTATCTCATTTAGCGGCCATTCGGATAGACAAATAAAATCTTTGCCATCGATTAAAAAAATAAATCCCTGCGACAGCCGGTTATCGTCGTCTCTGGTGGCTCCCCCGGCCGTTTATCCCATCCCGGTTGGGAAATTACATCCCGCTTCGTTGGTAAAATCGGACAGTTTGAAACCGTTCCAGCCGAATGACAAAACTAAACTAATACGTTACGCTATTCACGCGCGTGAAATAAAATTACACGCGCAATTTTTTCCTTTCGGCGCGAAAATTCAGTGACTTTATTAAAAAGCATTCCGACATCGATCGGAATCCTGGTATTTTTGTACCTTTCCCGACGTAATATATCGTTCGGTCGGCTAAGGCGACAATTATTTGACCGTCCGAGCTATATTAGTAAATTTTTCGAAACGAAGCGCCGCCCTCGGGGGTCATAGGTGGCGGCGCGGCGCGCGGACGGTCCGAAGAGAGCCGTAACCGGCCAGGAAGCGCGCCTTACTTTCCAGTATAAATCGATCATCGATAACACGGGGTAATTGACGACCAGTTTTCCTAGAAGACCGAAGAGAGTGGAGCGGGTGCACCTAAGCGATTTCTTCCACCATCGATTTCTTTCCGGTCAAGGCCGAGAACCGGCGCCATCGTATATCCCCGCGCCGGGAGAACATTAATTTGAACTAAAAAAAATTGCCCATTTTCGTTGGAATTTTTAACCAGTCCGGAGATTTAAACCCGATTAGAAGGCGCGAATGGCGGCGCTAGCGCTTTTCTCACCACCTTTTAATATTCTTTTAACGATTTTTATCCATCGATCGGATCTATTTTCGTCCTTCCGTCTAAATTTCCGTACGGTCCGAGATAATTAATCCGACTCCGGACGGGTTTAAAGGATCAAATGGGAAATACCGATCCGGAACGGATTAAATTAGACCGTAAAATATACGGAATTCCTTCGCACGTGACCGTACGGGCGGGTTACTAAGGCAACGGACCAAAACAAACTCGCGGATAGAAATCTGAGAAACGAAAAATTAGTACCGGAACGGTGGGTAAACATCGGCTGTCGGACCACCACCGATGTTTATCCGCCCGTTTATAAAATAATTTATAAAAGCCCGGGCCCGATTCGGCTTTTACCACCGTGGTCCGCTAGTGGGACGGGCTGGAAATGGACAGAGAAGACGGATACCGTCGTCCTCCAATCTCCAGCCGGGAGTCTTAGAGGGAAATTTTTCCGGATTAAAACTCGGAACGGAAAGCCGAGCGTTAGCGGCTTTTCTTCCGGGGTAGAGGCTACCGGCACCAGTCCGAACGCTACGGGACGCGCAATTAATTAATCGAAAGTGTCCTACATCGGCGTCCACCCACACCGAAAGGCGATCGATAAATCCTTCGAGCCTTTACTTCCATCGACCCGGTCGATAGATGGGCACGGAGAGCCCGAACTGGGCGCTAGCCGGAGAAATTAAAGAAAATTTCCCCAGACCAGGCGTCGACCACCAGCAGTGACGAAAATAGGACGAACAAAAAATGTCGGACTGGCCCAACCGGGCGTGAAGAAGTAAGCCAGCGCTTTCGTCAGTCGATTACGCCGACGGAGTCATTGGCTCCTAAATCGTTTCCGTCGGAGCGTGCAACGAAAGGCATTCATCATGGCCCGGGTATTTTATAGCCGCTAAAATAAATAGGACAAACGATTTAATTCGGAGATAACGCGGAACGACGGAGCTCCGCTACCGGTCGAGGGGACCAGCCGCGAGGTAAACGGTTGTATCCACGGGGACCAACCTAGGCCGCCTACCGGAAAGTAACAACCGACTTCCGCCGGGGAAGGGCGGAAAGAAAACCGACTGGATCCACTTCCAATAGACAGAAAACTACGGGCAAACAGTCCCATCGGGGCCACCCGGATGGAAAAAGAAACGTTCCCCGTCGTCCGGTGGATTTACCGGTTTCGACTGTCACCCCAGAGAATCTGTCGAGTATTCGAGCTCACCTGTAGATGCGAATGAGAGAAGAGTCCGACGTTAGGCCGTAGGTGGATGGTAAACTCGGTCTTCCGCCGACGACGCAGGAGAAATCGATGCCGAAAACACTTCTTTTCTCGGTCTACACCGATCGATCCGCCTTACGTTGGAGTAAATCTACCTGGTAATTAATGCATAAGGCACTTATTACGGCCATCGATCGTCGAGAGAGAAAAACCTCTCGTCCCACTCTAACTTTACCGTTCGGGCTGGGACACGGACTGTTAAGCCGGCTAAATGATTACTTCTGCCGTTAATTACGGGTAAGTCCCGCCCGGACCCCGGACGGAAGGAGAAGACTCCCTAGTCTATTACCGTCTATGGGGAAGACGGGCCGACGATTATCGAGGTGGCCGTATGTGGAATCCAATGATTACGGGCCTAAAGAAAAATAGGCCAGCGCCGAAAAATTTGCGGTTTACATCGTCTAGTTCCTCCACCTTTAAAACGATCGAAGACGGCGGAACTGCGGAAAGTCGTCCCGCGTTAACCGGAAGTCGGGGAAATTTCCCTAGTGGAAAGTCCCGTCGTATCGGGTAAATAGTTTAGGTGGAATATTTCGATAATTTCCCTATTAATATCATCGGAATCGGCGGCCCTAGTTACAGTTACCGGCACCGACCATACAAAACGGAAAAATTTCTAATTTTAAAAATGTGGTGGCCAGCGTACGCCGTCGAAGCCGTACGCGTAACACGTACCTAGCGACACCGGCAGTTTCCTATAGAATAAGTGTGCGAACGGAATTACGTAGACCGGACTTCTTTTAAAATTCCGCAAAAATAAATTTAATCTTTCATTTTATTTGGTCTCTAGATCGAGGAGACCAAAATGTGATTTTATCCCGATGGTCCGGACTAAAAAAGAATGTCGTACGTAGTCGTACCGCGTTAATAAAATACGTTGGCGGAAAAATTATCCTTCGATCATCCAGTCTAAATTATCGGACCGAGAAAACTAGCCCATCACCGCGCCATTTTAAACTCGATGTCAATTTAGGAGTCCTTAAATTTTTACCGGAAACCAACCCTCAACCGCCACCTTCGGAAGGAGAAAGATTTCGATCCGGGTGGGGAAATTTCGGACGATAACCACCAGAGAGGGAAAACTCGATACAACCGTCTAGTCGTTAGAGGGGCTAATCCGAGCATCCACACCCCAGCCCAGCCGGAGATTAGTAAAGGATAAAGAAACCAGTCGCGGAACCACAGTAGACGGAACGGAAGAGGATCCGATAAGCGCGCGAATACGCGGGCAATTTCGGGCCCGATCGGCCACGGCCGAGACCAGTCCGAGCACCTACCTGATCGGCTTCCGCCGCCGGGTGCCGGGACGAGTAGTGACGATGGCTATCCGTAATCGAATAATATCCACTTCCACCGATAGAGGGCGGAGGGCGGCTAGCCACCGCGGACGACGGCGCCGGCGCGCCATTTTTCTCTAGATGCGACCGGAACCGGATGACGGACGAAAGTCATTAAGAAGGCCGGGGAGCCGGAACTACCGTACCGAAAAACAGAAGGAAAAGAGCTTCCGCCGGCCAAATCCGAGGGGAGGAAGCGCCGTATCGGACCAGTAGAAAAGGTCGAACGGTCGAAAGGAAGCGTTACTTTACCCGTCGAGTTTCGGTAGAAAGCCGACAACCGGTAGGTAATGCGTAGGTGGCGGTAATGACCGGGTAATAAGTAACCGTATTAATTTTAGGTGGAATTAAATATAAGCGCGATGTACCTCGCAGGCTATCCATCCAGCCGCCACCCGTCGAGTAATGGGTGGCGGATGGGCGATCGGCCCCGCGTTGGAAAGCGGTCTAATTACATATTTCCATCGGCAGTTAGCCTACATTCGGTGGCCGCTATTACGACAAACGCTCGGCCTGGATATGACGAAACTGGTATTCCCTCCGCCCGCTCCCGATATACCACCCGCTAAATATTCGTTAGCGGAATCCTCCGGCTGGTCTTCCCGGATCCACCGGACGTTGACCACGTTCCGACGATAAACGTCCGCGCTGCTGGTGGAAAAAAGCGCGCTAGGCTATTTCCACATCGGGCCATTTCGGTGTTAATTTCCTTCCAAACCCAATTTTGGGAAAGTGGCACGAACACTTGAGCAATCGGCTATGTGGGTCGGCCGACCCCAAAGGCCCTTAAAATTAACGGTGGGGATGCGCGGCGCAAAATCTTAGTCCCCGCTGCTCATATTAAAGAGTCGGCGGCACTCACCTCGGTTCCCAGGCGATTTCGTCGGTATCTCGGGGCCGGCGGCGCCGAGTGGCGGACGCGATCCACCGGTGGGGCGAATAATCGGCCTAAGTTACGGAGATGGGGCCGACCCGGCGCTGCTCGACCGTAGCTAACTTACGCCGCCGTCACTTTACGCAACCATCCACTCTACCCGCGCTTTTGGGTATTGGCCGCGCATTTTTTTATTCGTTCCGAGAAGCCGGTGGCGCTTTCAAAATCGTTGCGCGTGTGTTTAAAGCGCCAACCGTCGTCTCTTCCGTCGCCGCTACCGTCCACCCCTCTTTCTCCCCGGTTTTTCCTCATTTACGTAATCTTTCTCCCTCTTTTCGGATTCTCTGGGCCGCGCCTTCGGCCCTCGGACCGCGTCGAAACGACACAGTGCCCGGGCCGGTGGGCGCCGGTCGTCCCGCACTATCCGACGGGCGTAGCGGAACTAACTCCCACCCGTTGCGTACTTAGTTATAATGGCCCGACAGGTGCCAGAGAATTTCTTTGGGGCCCGAGTATCCCTGGGTTCCCGGCACCGCCATCCCATCGCTACCACGGCTTTCCGTATTTATCGTCGACTTCTACCTAATAACTAATATTTATTGGCGTAAAATTAATTGGCACAAATTCCCCGCGCTGTGGATAAGGACGGTTTGGTGTTATTTTAGGAATACCACCTTCCGGAAGAAATCCTGTTCCACTTCCCGACTACGGAAGATCTTCCTCCGGACGCCCGCTATAGTTGGTTTCCGTCCGGGAGTCTGCGCGGTGAAGTTCTTACGAAACTGCGCCAACTCGGCGCCGACGGACGGAAGAACGGAGACGGATTCCGATAGAATAAACAACTCTATCCGTCTTACAGTTAGTAGAATTGATCGACCCATCACCTTCCGGAAAAAATTCCGCTAGGTTGGTCAGTCTGTGTCGACATTTATGCCGTTTTTTCGGCCGCGAATAATAAATTTGTAATTACTTTTTGAATTTCGCTTTTGGCAAATATTTTCCATCGCCACTTGGCTGGTCTTAGCTCGTGGATCCAAGTTATTTATAAAAGGTATTGTAGTGTAGATTTGAATTTATGGGCCATATCCTCCTTCGTATAAACAGGAAGAAGATTGGAATTTATAATATTATACAACGTATTTTCTGCTGAGAGAGAACTCATCCGCTTAGGCTTAGTAAACCACTGTATAATATTAGTTATTTTGAAATGTTTTCATTATTATTATTAATATCACTAATATATTTTTTGATATGTAACGTCAGTTTGTACAAATATCATTTTTTCAATAAAATTATATTAATATATAATACGTTGTTTTCTGAAGATAGAAAATAGAATATAATTATACGAGCGCGCAGGTTTCATTAATGTTTAATAATTCGGAAAAAAATTATTAGCAAATTTGTATTATAAATATTTCGAATGTATAAAGTCTAAAATATGTTAAAACAATGACATCAGTCAACGCGATGCGATGTTTATTCTAGTATAATAAGGGCACGCTTGGTTTAAGAAATTTAAAATGGTGTTTATATTTTAATATGTGTTTATCAAAGAATTCATATGTTATTAATTCTTCTAATTATTATTTTCTTTAAATTTATATAAACAGGATATTTATCTCTTCTTTATGCGCTAACTTGTAAGATTGCATCACGAGTGATCTCTATTTTTTCAATTAAAGAATTATTTTTTATAAATCGACTACAGGACATGTATTCGATATGTCTTGTACTGTTATTTACAAGAGTTTTTCTTGTAAATAACACTAAATGATAATTAAGATGATAAATATCAAATACAGTATTCAAAATCCTGTATAATTTCAACCCGACATTACTGAAAACATTTGTCGAATTCGAATCTTTCAAGGATATATTTAAAAATTATCAAAAATTTTGTTAATTTTTAAATATATCTTTATGATGAATTCATCTGAAAGATATATTCCGTATGAAATCAAATGCAGGTAAGTTATCTGTTGCCCCTTACTTTGACACTTAGCACCATCTAATGATATTTATCATCATAAAATAAAAATTGGGCCCCTAGAGCCCCAAAAAAATGGCCAAATAAAAAAAGATCTGTTGTCGCAGACATCCGAAAATTAGACCTTTCTAATGATACCATATTTATAGAAATCGGTGTAGTGGTTCGACCGAAAAAGGGACATCCTGTCAGCAGCCTCGTTTCACTATTAATATATATGATAATAGAAACAACATTCAAAAAGATAGCATTTACAATAAACCAATTCAATTTCTCTTTATAAACAAAATTTATCAATGAAGTGTTGATATTTTATCCCTGCTAAAAACTACTATTTGAAATTAAATATTTAAGATAAATAGAAAATACTGAAGCATATAACATCTTAATAATACAATATATTAATAATACTTACTTTTAAACACTTTTTCTTTTCCAATTGTATAACTACCACAAACAATCAGCAGAGATAAATTATTAGATAATTTATCTAATACTAATGACTTCACATAATGTAAAACATCACTTTGAGATGGAAAATTATAAAAAGGATCACAATATCTAAAATTTTAAAACAAAATAAATTGATAGATTTTTTTGATAATAATTTTATCATAATAAACTCTTATATGATTTATATACCATAGCTCTAAAGTTACATAAAAACATAATAATTGCATACTTATTCAGTTTATAAGAATAATGTCTTCCATTTTTCAGAAAGACATTATTCTTTTAAACTGAATTCTCAAAATAAATTGAGAACAAAACTGCCATTAATTTTTCTGTTAAATATCATTAACAGAAAAATTATAATGTATTTCTGAACTCAAAAATATCATCAAATTTTCACTCAAATATGCTAAAATATTATTTAATTACATGAGGATAAAATTGCTTCTATAATTAGCATTACAGATTTAACTTGAATCATTTAACATATAAGATGATTAATTATAAATATATTAAGAGTGAATTAAGAATTAAATTTTTCAAACAATGTATCATTAATGAAGTTTTTCTTAAATGTGTATATAGTATTAAACTTCTGTGATTACAAGTCTCTAAGACACCTGCTCTAAGAGTTCAGATTCATGAGCAATGCCTAAATAGAATGCTTTCTTGTGAAAAGCATTAGAATATGCATAATTACATAAATCTTTAGAAATTAAAAAAACTCTTCTGATCCTCTAATTTTTTAGAGAAAAAATTGTATTAGATTATAAATATTTTATTAACAAAAATTGCCCAGAATTTTAAAACAAATGTATTAAAAAATTAAAATCGATCTTTAATACAGAAAAGTAATGAACACAATGCAGCTGAAAGAGATTAAAGCAATATAAATTAAATTGTAGACCACTGATACAAAAAAATTGTTGACCAGAACAATGCTAACTCTAGATGACCCTAAGTAGTCATATTATTTATAGTTAAAACCATATTTATTTTTGTTTGAAATACTGTTTTTGTAACAACTCTTTGTGGGGAATAGTTGTTGTCCCAGCAATATTTTTGAGTTTTTTTTCTAGAACACATTATATTCTGATCATAGTAGCTATTGGAACTAAAGAAGGTTGAAACAAGCTGAAAGTACTTTATATTTTTATGAGAATATGTGCAATTAATAAACAAGTTTTATCTCCCTATCTAAATACAGTCTGATTGACTGTATATTTTTAAAATTTATTTAATTTTTCAAATTCCAACCATAGGATTATCTAGGTTTATAGCTAAAATTTATATTTTTAAAGAACAAAAGTAATATTTGAAATACTTAAGTACAATATATGGTACTTATGTTAATGGTGAAAGGCAATTTCCATCATTAACCAAGTGTATTGTGTGTGTAATAATGTAGAGAAGATAATAATTGCTTATCCTCTCTGCATTATTCTATTCTAATTAATATCTTTATTATTTTAATAATACAATGTAACCCAGATTTTATGTTATGGCATTTTATATTTTTCTGCAATATACATTTAAAATATTTGGACCCAATTGACTGTTATACAAATTAATACAAAATTTTCCCAAAATTTATAATATCATAAAATTGAAATTCCTACATTTTTCAACATTGTAACAAAGCAACATGGCTGAAATTTGATCGCAAAATATTTTTTGTGATCAAACTGCCATCATATTGCTTTGTACAATGTTCACAGTGAACTTGATACATGGAGCATGAATTTGAACATTCATAAAAAGCAAATCTGATGATGCAGTAACCTTGGTAACAAGTCACTTTTGCCATTATTGTATATTTTTTCCTCCCACTCTTTGTATGTTTATGTTTGCTTTTATTCTCATCTAACAAATGTATTCATTTCTTTTATTTTCAGATTTGTAATTTCAAATACAGACATATTGTTCTTTACAGCACTTTACTCATATATTGCTATTCAAACCTAAAAGACTAGAGGCATAAAGATCTGGAACTGAACCTAGATCTTCCAAGGTAGTAAGTGACTATCTTGCTACTATGAGGCCATGCAGTTGAGTTTTTTATGCCTAATGTATTGGTACTTATTGAATGATAGCATAAATATTTTTTAGGCTTTCATATGCATTAATAAATGAAAAAAATGCTGTGATTCACTTTACAGCAGTAATCTGTAACATAATCAAATATTGAGGTATGCCTGTATAACAACTTTATTTCTAACTTTATGCTTTTGGAATTGTATGCATGTTTTTTTATTTAGATTAAATTGTTATTTTGAATTCATAATACTTGACTTTTGATAAGGTTATTTGTTAACTAATTTTGTTATTGAGCTTATATTTTTGAAACTGTTTAACTTATATATCAGGTGTGGCCAAACTTCATGTCACTACATCAGGGCTGCCGAGAGGAGGTGAAATCCGAGACTTTTGTCACGGGCTGGTCTCAACCATCAACCCTGATGTATCATATAACGTTCCAATAGTTCGCAGGCCGCCACAAGAGCACACTGTCTACCAGCCAAAGCAGTTGTGCAAAAATAAACTATTTTATATATAATAGTATTTTGATAATTGAAGATTTAAAAATTTTTATTCATCCTTCATCAAAGGTTTTTAAAATTTTAAGCCTCATCTCAGATGAGGCCAAAAAAATTTAAAACCCTTCCATGAAACTATTTAAAAATTCTCTTTTTGTTTAATGTTTGTATTTTGTTTTATATATAATCACAGAAATCTGTGTATGTAATGTATCAAAATTTGAATTTATTGTACACTTTTTTAAAATAAATGTTTAATGTTTTATATAACTATGCAATGAACTTTTTTAAGTGGGCCCATACCACAGACTTGTCACAGGCCTGAAAATTTCTCTCAGTGGCCCTGGCCATATAGGTTAATCTAAATACTCGAAGGCCGCAATCAGTTTCTTTTTGGATCAATGAGAACTTCATCAGTTTTTTTTGGGTAATCTTCATAGTGGTTTCAAAAATTGTTTATTATATATTTCATAAGTATTCATTTTGTATAGATGCATACTACTTTTTACAATAAATGAAGAAATTACAATTATATTATTTTTTAAAAATTAAATACTGTATATACTCGTGTATAAGCCGAAGTTTTCTCTTGGAAAAATTTCTGAAGTGGGAGGGTCGGCTTATACATTGAAGTAATAAGCAAAATCATAACTTATTGAATGTCTCCTGAAGACCAGGAAGGAAATTTTGCAATAATTCATTTAATACAATAGCAGATAAAATTTTATCTTATCCCAATGCGATCGAGCACATTGTGCTGCCGACTCCAATCTGCGTCTATATATCATAATCAGACAGGCGATACTGGACTGCACAATACGACGCAATGCGACACAAAAACTCTCGACAATCAGGATTCATATTTGGGTGAAAAAATATATTTATTTTTCATTATTATTAATTAAGAATATTTTAATTTATTTGTTAACAATTGATAAATGCTTATTATATTTAACTCAAATAGATTAAAAATAACTAAAATAATGTTTAAAATAACGAAAAATAATTATTTAAAATCTATATAGAAAAATAACTATAGTCTATCAAAAAAGTTCATTATAAGCAAAATCAAAACTTCAAAATCACACACTTAATGTCTAGAAATCATGTTGCACACATCATCCTAACTGTGTACTTGGCCAATGAGAAAAACAGGCGTGTGAAGAAATCACATGACTTTAGTAGTCCTAAAAAGAAGCCATTGTGACTATTTTTGTGCTGTTAAGTGATTTTCTTCTTTACAATTAATTATTCCATGGTATGTTATCGCTCATTTTATTTTTAATTTATTTAATCATCTAATTTTTCATTTTTGTTGCTCTATAATGAAATAAAAAATATATATTTGTCTATTGTATTTTCAGAATTGGTTTAATGAAATTACTAAGTTTCAGTTTGTAACTTTGTTTTATGAATTTTGGTAGGTAAGACTGCTATTTATGTACTCCCATGCTTCTGCTTCATACTACTCTCTTCTCCTATTTTCTTTTTATATGGAAGTTATAGATTGATTAAATGTTTGGCCAGACATATTAAATATTGATATAAAAATGTATATTCACCCTACCAACATTTATCTATTTGTCTGTACGGACTCAGATCCATTTTATACTATCTATTATAAATCTTTTAATGTTTAATCCATAAAGAAATAATTATTAATGCAAGAATTTACGATTTAAAAAGAAAACATGCAATCACAATTATGGGCATACTTAAATAGCAGTCTTACTTGAATTTTGATTATGAATCGGGAATTTTTGTTATATATTCTATCTAATAAATACAGCAATACCTCGCATAGTCTGGTTTCAAATAGTCCATGCTTCACTATAGTCCGGACTATAATTTTTAATAAAAAATTTTTAATTTACTTTATTTTTTTAGCATAAATACAAAATGTAAGTGTGCTTGTTACTTAATACTTATATATGACTCAAATAGCCACTATTTGACGAGCTAAGACACGCAGGAGTGCTTCACCAATGTTTTCAAATTTATCTTAACAATGTTTGTTAAGATAAATTCAATTCGATGCTACAGAGAGATGTATGAAGAACAGAAACAAAAGAAACTCGTGCAGATGTCAATTTTGCGTTTATAAAAAAGATTTTTGAGTTAAAATTTTTTTTCATTTATTTACAATAAAAACTTTAAATTCATTCATCTTGTTTTATTAATCATTAATTTTTTATGAACTGTGCCTTTTTAAGTAGGTAGTGACTCGTGAGCAACCAAAACGATCTTGCCAGCTGGCCACCACCAGACATTTCTCGTCTCTTGTTGAATTGTTCAGTCTTAGGCAGGATTCACACTGGCATTGCCACTGAGATCAGGACCACAACCATGATTGTTGCCATAGAAACACTTCCATAAGGCCTCGCTTCACAACTCTTCGCTGCGACCATGACAATATTCAATTTGCTGAATATTGTCGCAGTTGCAGCGGATACATCATTAGGACAGCCAATAAAAAGAAGGTATTTGGACATCTTTTACGAGCTATATGTTACATCAGCTCTTATTGGCTATTGTTTACGCAGTTACTATTAGTTGATTCGAAAAATCGTGAAGCCAGCCGTTATCAATGTGCATGTTCTGTTGCAAACCTTGGTCGCGGTCAAGGACTCGATCGCAGTAGCAAAGCCGGTGTGAACCCAGCTTTATGCACAGCACAGCTCTACATTTGGAATGGCACTGACCGATTGATTTGGAGAATGAGAATGTGTTCACCTGCCGAGCGAGCTCTCTCTATCTATTCATCTTTATGGACTTGGATCCATTTTCTACTATCTATTATAAATCTTTTATAAAGATTTTAATGTTTAATCCATAAAGAAATAATTATTAATGTAAGAATTTACGATTTAAAAAAAAAAACATATATGCAAATTGAAAGTTTCTTGGAACTAATTATAATTTTCCCCATAGATTACGTACTTCGAACAGTCCGGTAAAAAAGAGGAACCAATTAACCGGACTATGCGAGGTATTACTGTATACCAGGGGTGAGCAACCTTTTTAATCAACGGGCCAATTTAAATTTTAAAATTTTTTTGCGGGCCGCACATAAAGTAACACTTATTAATAATTTACAAAATTTTATTTATAATAAACATTAGAATAAAAAAATATAAAATTTAAAAAAAGTAAAGATTTCATATACAAATTTTAATGCAAAATAAAAACAAACAAGAAAAGAACAGAAAAACGAATTTTCTTGAAATTTTTAATGAGAAATTTGGCACTGTTTATTCGATACGAGCTGATCAATATCAGCCGGAATTGATGAGGTAGCTAC
>AYEL01088831.1:0-19392 GCA_000484575.1 Olivierus martensii | reverse complement strand
AAAACATTGTAGTTTGCCTAAGTTTGAACGAGAAGGATTATAACTAATTCGTGCTAGTTTATTTACTATATTTAAGAAAAAAAGCAAAATATAATTTTATTATCATTTCTAATAGCATTAAGTAATTTCATTTTTAAAGTTACCGGTACTATTTACTCTAATATTATAATTTATATAAGCCTTGAATTTTTATTATATATTTAATGGATATCACTTCCAGATATATGTAGTTCATTACATTATAAGGATTTTAAAATTTTCAATTTAAATCGTATTTATTGTTAAAAATATAAGAAACTGAATTTTTACAGAAAATAATAGAAAGTATGAATAAAATTATTTATCAAGTCAGGCATTCCAATTTGTTATTTTCTGATGATAATTAACTTAATTGACTTTAATATTATATATATATATATATATCACAAATTTTTCCTGTAATCAATTCCGTGAAATGTTGTTGATAATTTTAAAAAGTTTATTGAAATTTTTAATTATTGAAATATTTTGCATTAATTGATGCAGAACCTGGTAATACATCATTAAATACCCTGTATAATTTTAATCCGATTTAATCGAAATTTGTAGGGAACATTAAATAATATAGACTTAAAAAGCAATGTTTTGTTTTTAAAAATGCATTATTTCTTAAAATCGGAAATAAATTGAGAAAGTAGTATTCGCAATAACGATTATATAAGAAGTACAGCCGTTTTTGTGATGTCATAGCCTGACTTCTTTTATTGGATTTGTTGATGGTGACGTTTTACTGTTAGTAGAGCCATCTCAGTTACGATGTAAGCTATGTGATTGGTTCTTTATGTAACTATGTCATTTTGAAAAGTTACCATTGAAAGTATAGGAAGTGTCCTATTTGTATTAGTAATCTGTGTGGTAATACATCATTAAATACCCTGTATAATTTTAATCCGATTTAATCGAAATTTGTAGGGAACATTAAATAATATAGACTTAAAAAGCAATGTTTTGTTTTTAAAAATGCATTATTTCTTAAAATCGGAAATAAATTGAGAAAGTAGTATTCGCAATAACGATTATATAAGAAGTACAGCCGTTTTTGTGATGTCATAGCCTGACTTCTTTTATTGGATTTGTTGATGGTGACGTTTTACTGTTAGTAGAGCCATCTCAGTTACGATGTAAGCTATGTGATTGGTTCTTTATGTAACTATGTCATTTTGAAAAGTTACCATTGAAAGTATAGGAAGTGTCCTATTTGTATTAGTAATCTGTACTCTGGAGGACCCGGGTTCGAGTCTCGGTTCCCACCCCTTGAAAATATTTATCATGGGATCCGGGCCCGGCCCGTCTATCCCCGTCCTCCACCATCTGCAGGGATGGAAAGCCGGTGGAAGTTCTTGTTTCAACCCGCCACATAGTATTCATCCAGAATGGAGTGTGGAGTCATCTGTTGACAAAAAATATCTCCGAGAATTGACCCGCTTGGCCGGGTAAAAATGTTTCGCCTTTCCAATCTGGAGGACCCGGGTTCGACTCTCCGGTATCACCCCTGGAAAATGTTTATGGTAGGATCCGGATCCGCCCGTCCATCCCGTCCTCTACCATCCGGCCCACTCGTCTGCTGGGGTGGGCAGATTATGGAAGGGCTAGTTTGGCCCCATAACTTAGTGTTCTATGTAATAGAATGGAAAGTGTCGTCGTCTGTCGACAAAAAGTATCTCAGAGGAATTCGAAAACTACGTGATAATGGCTTTAGATACTATTAAAGTGCCGTCGTATTTCCACTTCGATTCGGCCGATGGTAACTTTATTAGCGCTCAAGAAAAAGTCGATGAACTAAATATTAGCGTTCCGTGGTTGGCCGTACTGGCTGCACCAGACGCTTTAGCTTTCGATCTACCGGATCAGAATCGAATCCGGATCTGCCCTGGAAAATTTATATCCAGGGTCCCGCCTACCTCTCGGTCAGTGGGGACCGTTCGTGGCCAGATCCGAATTTGCCCGATCCTTAATCATCCCACCATTTGGGAAATTAGATACGGAAATTTAAATAAAATTTAAATTTTTTCTGCATTACTAATGCAGAAAAATTTGTTTATTTTTTCCCGCATTAGTATACAATTTAAAAATCACTTTCTCCAGCTTGACCGGCTTAAAAATCGGTACTTAAATATTATTCCATCCAGTTAAAATGTGTAACGCCGAAATTAAACGTCGGCCGGATGACCGCGTGGTAAAGCTTTAGCCTTACCACCCTGGAGGATCCGGGTTCAAATCCGGGTCCCACACCTCTAGTTTTTCAGGAGGGGTCCGGGCCCGGCCCCGGCCCGTTGAACCCATCCTTCAGCCATCCGGTTGACCCCATCACGGGTGTTGGCCAGCCTGTGATGGTCTCTACAAGTGGCCGCCAGATACAGTATATCCCATGAGGATATGGCGGCGTAATCTAATTAACCTAACCTAACCGAAATTAAAGATAAGTTAAATAATTCTATTCTGCCATTTATTTTTTCCCTAAAATGGTCAGAATTTAGGGTGAGCTGGCTGATTTAAGAAAGATATTTACTTGTCTATAATTATATCTATAATAGTTAATTCGCATCAATGATATAATAAAAAATAAATCAAAGTGTACCATATTCGTTATCAATACTTTTCATTCCGATTCAATTACCATATATTATAGTGTGGTACTTATCCCAGGCACTATTAAGTTGCGGTCCTCGACTACAGTAAGAATTTAAAAATATGCGTATATCGTATAAGTACCATTACTACAGCCGGATAAAGTATATGCAAGGGGTGGCCAAGTTTGGTGTCACTATCTGCCATTTAGGAGTATCGCGAATACTTGAGAGCCATAATCAGTTTTTTTCTGGGCAAACGAGAGCCGCATCAACTTTTTTCGGGTAAGCTTAACCATGGTTTCAAAAATTGTTTGTTATATATTTCGCAGGCATTTATTTCATATAGATGCGTACTACTTTTTACAATAAATAAACAAATTGTAAATATGTTATTTTTTAAATTAAGTAGGTATTTGCTCCACATTAACTATTGATTTTCGTGGTGAGGAGCCGCATACGGCCGGCCAGCCAAAAGTAGTGGAGCGAAACGCTAAGTTTTATATTTAAAAGCAATCCTGTGGCCTGGACTCGATACTCGCGTGGAAAATAAATATTCGCTTACCACCAATGATATATTGTTAATTTGAGCCCGACCCAGGCAAAAATAGTTTCCGGTTTTATTTTTTTTGCATATTTTACGCCCCCTTTCCAATCAGGGAGATTACTAAGGGGGCGGGGCCAGTTCCAACCACGGACTGCACCCACACCCGTGGAGGGGGACCGGATGGTGAAGGACGGGGATCACCGGGCCGGGCCCAGCACCCCGAAAAAATCCGGGACCTCCAGCGTGGTACGCAAACGCGTTACCACTCGGCCATTCGGATGCTCCGGTTTTATTTATACTATCTGTTCGAGTATCTTAATTTGATCTGGACATTCTTTATTGTAATTTTTTGAAGTAAAATCGAAGAAAATGTTGCGAGTCGAAGATTTCGTAAGTTCTTAAAAATATTTTGTCGAATTTAACTTTTGGGTCTCCTATATCCGTCGGACTGGCGTTTCGTGCCTAAGTACGGCCCTGGTCATTTTTATGATTTATAATTTAAGAGCGGGGATATGATTTAAGTCATTTTTCACTTTTATTATTTTTATTATTAGGGAGTTTCCTCGGCTTCGACCGACAAAGTTCACGGTAGTTATTTCGATATTTAGAAGAGAATATGTTAGCTTTCTCTAGACAATTTTCGTTAAGATCATAAATATTTGCATTTGGATATACAATTATATTTTCTGGTTAATGTTTTAAATTTTAATATAAATTATATATTTTTATAGGGGAAGAATATTTCGACCGTGAAGTTATAACGAATAGTTTAAACAAAATTTATCCGATTCTTTTATAAACGAGGATTAGAAGCTGAAGCTGAATCTGAATTTATAAAATTACCTTCCAGTTTATACAATATGAGAAAAATTAATCCTCTAAATCAGTGGGTCTCAACCTTTTTTTTCCCGCGTACCACCAATCAATGTGTGATCGAGTCACCTACCACTTTGTAGGTGCTTTATATTTTTGACTAGAAAATGATCCACGCATAATGTAAAAAAGTTACTTACCCTTTTTCTTTTTACAAATCTACCCTTTTTCTCGCCTGTATAGTACGTCGAGTACAAAAGGGTATCTCCTACGCTTTGGATTATGGGTAAAAATAAGAACAAATAAAAAGAATTCAGCTTTAATTCACTTCATTGAATAAAACAAATCATAAAATTTAATGAGAAGATTGAATCTGTAATTGCGAAACCAACATTTTTACATGGGGTTCAATTTTGGTTAATTTTAAACAAAGATTAGGTCAAGATTTAATTTCATCCTATATTTATTTTTAATCGCTAACATAACAGAAAATCCAGTTTCACATAAATATGTTGACGCGAATGGAATAAATAACTTAATCGCTTTGGTGAATATCACGAAGATAGGTTCTCAGCTAGAGATTCTAAAAAAGGGTTTCGTATCCATAAATGTTCAAGATAATTTCCATCGAAATATTCTTCAAAGTTTATTCCACTCTTATTTATTTACTTTTTCAATTATATGGAGAGAAGATTAAGCGAAAAACAATTTTCGTAAATGGAAAATTCCAGGAAAGTGTACGGTGTCGAGAGTGGGGTGATATGGGTAGAGAATCTTTGGCCAACTCTCGGTTAAAAGCGCGAAAGTGTTTTATCCAACTCCGAATATTTAGAAGCTAATGACATTTTAGAGGGGAAAAATGTCGTACTTTCTATATTAACTATAAAAATTCGTAGGGCCGTATTATCGAACGGTATAAATTTTTTATTCAAATTACTAACGTATTACGTTTACACCCGATTAGCTGGTGGTGACAGTTATTCGAATCCGTAGTATGTCGAAATAAGTAATATTAGAAGAAAATATCGACTGTATATATTTTCCGGGATTTCGATATCGCTTTACACGGTCTGACCAACATTTCGTGGTGCGAGAGGATTTTTCTGGAAAGAACCAAACTGTATCTATCCGGTTCTTAGCCGAAGCAATATGGCCAGCCACAGCATTCGATTAATTAATGTTCCTTAATTTTTTTAATGATCACTTAATGGCGGTCGATGAAACACAATTGGTATTATTATTATTATTATTCCACTTTTACTAATGGATCTTTGATCATTTCATTTTATTTCAAACTTTAGAAATATTGAATTTTATCCTAGTTTATTCAACTGACATACTGAGTTTATTCAACTGAACTTTTTCGTACGAAACTTAGTTTTAAGACAGGATCGGACGATTTGAAGTGTCTAAGTATTCGATCTGGCTTGTAATTAATTCCATAGAAATGTAGAAGTACAGTACTGAGAATGTAAAAAACAAAAAATAAATAAATAAATTTTTGATACTTAATGGTTTAGCATAATATACAGGCTTATTTTTCTCCGAAACGGACTCAAATGCCAAATTGTTAATTGTATCCTTAACAACTAGCGCCGAAAATATAACTATAATATCTGGTGAAGAAACTAAAATATTTTCGACATTCTGTTATTAAATGTACAAGTGGGTGATCGGTTAACGAACACTTTCGCGAAAGATTTTTATGATTGGATAACGAACGCTTCACAGAACAAACTGTGGGACCCGCGGACTGACGGAATAACAGGTCGGCCGGATGGCCATCTGGTAAAGATGTGGCTTACCATCCCGAAGGATCCGATCTCACTCAACCAATTTTTCAAGAGGGTCCAGGCTCGGCCCGTTGAACCTCATCCTTCATTCATCCGGTTGACCCCATCATGGGTATTGACCAGCCTGTGATGAGCTCTATAAGTGGCCTCTGCCAGATAAAAGTATCTCACCAGATATGGCGGCTTAACTAACCTAACGGAATGACAGACTTCGGTCTCGCGAGTTCGTGGATTTATGGATAAGGATGAGAGAACAATAGTTTTTCCTGATTAAAATGAACTCGGAGATAACTTAAAACAAATCAAAGATTTATTAAAGAAGGAAAGAGAGAGTTTACGATATTTTGGTGTTAAAATGGCACCCATACCAGGTTGAGGCCAATAGGCTCGAGGATCTCTACCACGACAATGCTATTAATCACTTTCGAAAAATCCTGAAGAGAGAAAAGCGATCGAAACTGGATAGATTCTTTAACGGAAAATAAACATAACAGATGAAAATGCGAGACTATGTATGTACAGTATATATTATGATTATTACATATAAATAAGCGTAGTAAGAAATTGTATAATTATTTATTTATTTTTTGGGTCTCTAGAACGAATTAGTCAAATTTCCATAAAAATCGATGATCGGTTAACGAACAGTTCGGGCATTGTCTTGTAACGGATTATGTTCGTTAACCGATCACCCACTGTACTGTACTTTTCGGCGCTACTTATCCTTCTCGGTGTTCGAGTCGTAAGTATATAGTATAAATGCAATTAATAAGGCTAAGAATAAAATATGGCTAACAGGTAATGGAACGATATACTATGTTTTATATTTAAAACAATTTTATCGCCTTGGCTCGATATCCTCCAAAAAAATAATTACTCTACTCGGTTATGAGTCGTGGTATATCGTTAGTTCCGACCCGAAGAAGGCAAAAATTCTCTCGATTTTTATTTATATCATCTATTCGAGTACCTTAATTACATCTCGATATTGTAACTTTTTGAAGTAAAATTCGTAAGTTCTTAAAAACTTTGGTCAAATTTAAGTTTTGGGCCCTAGCTGGCCCTTCCAGCGCCTGTCTAAGGCCCCGAATAAAGTTTCCGATTTATGATAAATTACTGTACATCTACGATTACTTTTCTGGGTGGAAGATTTGCTAGGAAATAATTTGATTCTATGGATTGGTCTAGTTTTATTTTTTATTTTTGATATCTGTTACGGTACATTTGGCTTCTGTAATTAATGGGACTACATTCATTTAGACCAAATGTGGCAAGATTTCTATAGTCGGAAAAGATTTCTATCTGTATCATATTCTTATTATCTTTAGCGGTAAAAGTTTAATGGAGAAAGGTTAGCGACCGGGCAAATCCTCTGTTAAGTGATTATATTGACGGTGAGTCAATCCGGATGTTCTACGGTAAAGTATTGTCGTTACAACTTTATGTAACATCCGGGGCGAATGGCCAACGTTACATTATCGCACATTCGAGGTTGGCAAACACTACATTTCTGTAAAAATACACATATATTCTTATGTAAACTTGTTATTTATAAATAGAAGTTATGTTTGATAAATCTAACTAGTAATAGAATTACTCCATTTAAATTTTAGCCCTATTTTAGTATACTCTAGTTTAGGGGTGGGCAATTATTTTCTGTCGAGGGCCGGATAAACAATTTTTGGGGATCTTGCCAGCTGGCCACCACCAGACATTTCTCGTCTCTTGTTGAATTGTTCAGTCTTAGGCAGGATTCACACTGGCATTGCCACTGAGATCAGGACCACAACCATGATTGTTGCTATAGAAACACTTCCATAAGGCCTCGCTTCACAACTCTTCGCTGCGACCATGACAATATTCAATTTGCTGAATATTGTCGCAGTTGCAGCGGATACATCATTAGGACAGCCAATAAAAAGAAGGTATTTGGACATCTTTTACGAGCTATATGTTACATCAGCTCTTATTGGCTATTGTTTACGCAGTTACTATTAGTTGATTCGAAAAATCGTGAAGCCAGCCGTTATCAATGTGCATGTTCTGTTGCAAACCTTGGTCGCGGTCAAGGACTCGATCGCAGTAGCAAAGCCGGTGTGAACCCAGCTTTATGCACAGCACAGCTCTACATTTGGAATGGCACTGACCGATTGATTTGGAGAATGAGAATGTGTTCACCTGCCGAGCGAGCTCTCTCTATCTATTCATCTTTATGGACTTGGATCCATTTTCTACTATCTATTATAAATCTTTTATAAAGATTTTAATGTTTAATCCATAAAGAAATAATTATTAATGTAAGAATTTACGATTTAAAAAAAAAAACATATATGCAAATTGAAAGTTTCTTGGAACTAATTATAATTTTCCCCATAGATTACGTACTTCGAACAGTCCGGTAAAAAAGAGGAACCAATTAACCGGACTATGCGAGGTATTACTGGAGCTCAGGCCGAACTCTGGAATTTGCAGAGTCGCTAGCCGTTAGGTTTAGCTTATAATTGCAATTATTGCATTCGTTCTACACCGAGACTTTGCATGCTTTCTATCTATAAGAAATGAATTCCAATTCCAGGAACCAATTTTCGGATATTTTTTAGGAGGACTGGGTATAAACCTAAATCCTAATTCATCTAATGACCGACCCTATCAAGGATGTGGGTGGCTCATTTTATGCCCTTTCTAACTGTAAAACAAGTGAAAGAAAGTATGAGGCAATGAAGACGTCAATAATTCATCACAGACTGCAGCTTCGCAATAAATCAGGAGGTGCATTAAAGGATGGGGATCAACAATCTTAGCCGAATTTCTTGAAAAATAGAAAACTGAAAATAATCCCTGGTCCTATTTCTTTTATAAACGATTGCCTGGCCTACTTAAAATATCGCAAAGACGGAATAATTTTCCGCAGTCTTTAGAACAGAAAAAAATCAATCCAGTATATTAATGCTTAAAATTTTACTAATGCTGATTATAATCAATTATTAGACATTTTAATAAATTTTAATATTTGGAATACCTCCTCACAAATTTTCATCCACCACCAGTCAATACCAGTACAACTTGTGATTTTCTTTCTTCCTTATTTCAAGTACAGACAAGCACAGGTACTTCCCTCTCCTCTCTATGTTGTCAAATATGACTTGTTTGTTGTAAAGAAATTTCTCAATGATTAAAGGAAGATATTGGTGTTAAACTGTAGTCTCTGTCTGCATTGTTCAGCCTCATTACCCTCATTTGGCCTTATTGAGGTAATGCCTGACACGACAGGCTCAATAAGGCAAATGCCTGTCATGTCATCACTAGTCCCATGCACTTACACTTCAATGTCATTACTAATTTGCTTGACAACCTTTGCCTCATTCCATTTTACATCAAAATCAATTTCATAACATCTTTATGCTAATGCTTTATTCAGATTACCTGAATCAATAATTCTTGCATGCTTTTTAAACTTTGGTTTAAGTGCTATTGAAAAAGTTCTTGTAAATGATCTATGCCAGGGGTGAGCAACCTTTTTAATCAACGGGCCAATTTAAATTTTAAATTTTTTTTGCGGGCCGCACATAAAGTAATACTCATTAATAATTTACAAAACTTTATTTATAATAAACATTAGAATAAAAAAATATAAAATTTAAAAAAAGTAAAGATTTCATATACAAATTTTAATGCAAAATAAAAACAAACAAGAAAAGAACAGAAAAACGAATTTTCTTGAAATTTTTAATGAGAAATTTGGCACTGTTTATTCGATACGAGCTGATCAATATCAGCCGGAATTGATGAGGTAGCTACAATTACCTTTTTGACAATAATATTGCACTCACGCCTTTCAAGAAACACAAGAATTGCTAAAATTGCTAGTTAACAGCTTACCAGTCTGATGGATTGTGTGACAGAAGCAAACACAAACAAGCACAGACGCGGCGCTTTCGTATTGCGTGTTTGAACAAGTCGCCGACAAGTGAGTAAACTCGTTCAAAAAATCGGCGCGTTCGTATTGCATGTTTGAACAAGTCGCCGACAAGTGAGTAACTCGTCACAAAAAATTGTTTCGGTTTAGTATGTACTACCATTTTATTATAATTAATTTTATAACAATATATTGATGGGAGAAAGTCGATAAAATAAATTCAATTTTAGAAATGCTTGGCGGGCCGCATAAACATGTTTAACGGGCCGCGTGTTGCTCATCCCTGCGCTATAGTATGTAGCCACTTTTGTGTACTCAAAGAATATATTCGTGTATCAAAATTGTTTTTAAAATATAGTTTTCTTGTGTTATTTTCTTAGTTTTTGTTTGTACGCAAAGAGATCAAAAGCATTCGTGGAAACTATTTTTTTCATTAGAAACATTAGAAAATAATTCGTCCTACGAAGTACTAAATTCAGATAATTTTCTTTAAAAACAAATATTTTATCAAACTGATTGATGGCTAGCAACATATTACATCAGAATGTTACAAAATATTAGGTATCTCTGTAATTAATTTTGTAAAAACAAATTTACAAATTAATGTGAATGATGAAATTTACTGCGCTCATGGTTAATTAATTATATCATCAAAATTTGGAGTAACTCGGTAATGTACGTGGACAGTAGCGAGAGTATCCATTATTTTACACTACAAAGTATCCACTATTTTATTTTTTTTCGAATAGAATTTTACAAATGTGGGCCTTGAAATTGTAACTTGTTCTAGTTTATGCGGCGGGCCGTATAAGATGTCTTGGCGGGCCGCCTTTCGCCCACCCCTGCTCTAGTTGGTAAACGGTTGTCTAGACCGAGAGGAGCCAGCTTTTCTTAACCGCGACTACATTTTTGAATTAGCGAAAGTATAGAAAACGATTATTTCGTATTATTTTTTGAGGCGATCTAAGCCCATCAGTCGATCCGGTGCCCTCTGCAATAGAGGAGACCAGCCTTAATGATATCCTAATTGGATCCAGCCCCATAATTAATACTTCAGGTTGGCGTAATTAAACTTTCGGAAAAATATTTATCCGTAACAATAAATTTTGTTATTTCTTTATTGTTATAACTTTTCGAAAATTCCGAACATAAAATATTATATTCGAGAATGGATTTTTGCCGAGATTTTCATTTAAATCATTTCCCAATGGTGGCTAAGGATCGGAGCTAATCCAGATCTTATACAGGTTATTCGATCCACCAGAGCTTTTTTTGCCGTACTTGGCAATTGTTCACCGATAACTAAATAGCATTCTACTGTCCTTGGTGTAAATTTCGGGTAGAAGAATTCGATCCCGGTTCCACCACTTACAATTTATAAGGCTAATTCGATGTTCACTACCACTATTTCAAATAGCGGGTTTCCCGTAACATTTAATATTGTAATTTTTAAATAAGTAAAGGGTTATATCAATTTAAAATTTATTAGATTTCTTTTTATTATCGGAATATTTGGTAGTTGAATTAATAGATAAAAATTAATCCCCGCAGTTATTTTTTTATAAACAAATGTTGATTAAGATTTAAATTTTAAATACCAATGTTTCCATTATTCGATTTCATATCTTTCAAAATAATCAGTCAAGATAATTAAAAATTATAAAATAAAGTAATTATTTTCGGTGCGCTGGATTCTCGGATCTCGACCATATGTTGTCCACGAATTTCGTTCAAATCCAACTGTTTCCCAGTATGGCTTAACCGACCGAAATGATCTTTTCTCTTATTACATCGAGTAACGATTTCGCATCGATGCTTTTCATATTATTTGTTGGCTTACGCGTAATAATATTTGCGAATTTTATTTCCATAGGTACGTAAAAATCAGAAAAGGTAACTATCGAAAAACTAACAAAACAGGAAATTAGTGATGGCCAAAAGCCGTTGAACTCAACATATTAAATATCTCTTTTTATTCTTCAAAAATGAAATATGTTTACACCAAAATACTGCTAAACAACAATTCCGGAAAGAAAAAAAAAAGATCATATCCAAAAATCCAATCTTTTGAAGACAACTTCTTTTGTCGTCCGTCCGGATGGCGGAGTAATAAAGTTTTGGTTTTCAACCCTGGAGGATCTGGGTTCAAATCTGGTTCACACCCCCAGTTTTTCAGGAGGAGTCCGGGCCCGGCCCGTCGAACCCCATCTTTCAACCATCCGGTTGACCCCATGGTGGGTATGGGTCAGCTTGTGATGGGCTCAACGAGTGGCCTCCGCCAGATACAGTATATCCCTCGTGCGATATGGCGGCTTAACCTACGTGACTGACTCAACTTTTTAAATTAAATTTCTGATATACGCTCACACCAATTCGCTATATACGCGTAACAAAAATGAACCGAAAAATATACTCGTTTTGATAAATAAATCATTCTGTATTGTCGGCCGGATTGGCCGCGTGGAAACGCTTCGGCTTTCCACTCTGGAGGACCCGGGTTCGAGTCTCGGGTCCCACCCCTTGAAAATATTTATCATGGGGTCCGGGCCCGGCCCGTCGATCCCCGTCCTCCACAATCCGGCTGACCCCTCCGCAGGGGTGGGCAGCCTGTGGAAGGGCTTGTTTCGCCCCGCCACTTAGTATTCTCCCTGAATGGAAAGTGGCGTCATCTGTTAACAAAAAAAAAATCATTCTGTATTTGCTAATGAATTAACCAATAAAATTTGGTCGATTGTCTCTGATTTATTCTACCTAAATTTGAATTTTAAAAATACTCTCCGAAAATCCGGACTGACTCAATCCCCAACAGTCCGGATTTTCGGACTTTTGTTATAATAATTAGCCGCCAGATTGCCCCCTAATTATATTAATAACTTTCTTCTTATTATGCCAAAGATATTCAAACAAAATGTAAAAATACAGATTCGAGCCTATTGAAAGTGAACGATACGCAGTCATATCATTCATTTTCGATAAGTTTCGGTGCATAATTACCTACTGCATACTTCATACTGTATATATACGAATTTTACTAAAATCGGTTATTTACGTAAATCAGGCATCGGCAAATTTTTTGTTACTAAGGCCGCTATAAGAATTTTAAAAACCATGGAGGGCAGCGTCCGGATGGCCGAGTTTAGGCTCATTTAGTACTAAAGACAGTGTGCCATAAGGCAACACGATCCCGCTCCACCTAGAGGTACTGTGTGGGTCCAATCTGCGGATGGCCGAGTGGTAACGTTGTCGGCGTACCAAGGCGGGAGGACCCGGGTTCGCTTCCCGGGTCTGGTAACACCCGAAAAGTTTTTTCGGGGTGCTGGGCTCGGCCCGGCCATCCCCGTCCTTCACTATCCGCCCCCCTCCACGGTGTGGGTGCAGCACGTGGTTGAACTGGCCCCTCCCCTTAGTAATTTCCTCGATTGGAAAGGGGCGTAAAATATGCAAAAAAAACCCATGGAGGGCGCGTAGTTTAATTTTTGAAATAACGTTAACAACGTTGTAATACATAAAATAATCGTGTCTCGAAATATTTATATTTATAGTAAATAAATATTATACACGCGTGTCATAAGCAAAAATTCGAAATAAAAAGTTCGTACATAAAATAACACAAAAACAAATTAAATAAAATTATGAGTAATTGTTATTATTACGCATAAATTTAATGCGAAATTTATGCATACGCACGCGTAATGAATGCATATTTCGCCTACGCGTATATATATGAACAATATATGAAATGGGAACACATTTCAGATTCGTTGTAGTGTGGGCGCGTCTGAAATACGCCACGACGCCCGTGGGCGTCGTCTGGCTCACCCCTGATGTAAATTATGGTGCTAGTGGACTGGCAGCCGTACAAACGATGAAAAACAAATCCTCTCCATTTAATGGATTCCATTCTACTTCAAAATGAAAGCGGTCAACGTCATATTTTGAAAGAGAAAAGTTTAAAAATAAATTGATTCCATAGACTACAATATTCATCGATTGGATTCTTCGTTTTAGGTTTTAGATGGCGCTCCATCCTGTTAAATATTTTCCATTTTCCGTCTTTATATTTTCTGTTTCACTTTTTTACTTATTTATGCCGCTTTACATCGGGAAGTTTTTGTCGACCGATAATGCCACTTTCCGATTACCGATGGCTAATAATGTGATCGATATTTGGTGATGTCATTAAAGTAGCTGCGAAAAACCAAAAACAGATCCTACTAAGTCCGATGGTTCGTATCCGCTGATCGGTCAGAAACTGGGAATGGACAGCCATTCCGGATTCACCAAATATATTTTCCGGGGTCGATGAGGCTTTCCATTTGGAGTTGCGTCAAAGTGATGGGCCAAACATGTCCCGCCACAGACTGGCCACCCGGGCGGAGTGTCGGGATAGTAGAAGATAAGGATGATGTCCAGATCGAACTGTACCAAAGTATGGGACCAGTGAATCGACCCAGCGTCCTTCAGAGCGGAAAGCGGAAGCATTTCCAGGAGGACTCGGTTGTTTTGGATTAGGTTTTTAGTTTATTGGCCGTATCGCGGATGAAATATATTTGGCGGCAATCACTTTCAGAGCCCACCACACGGGCCAGCCCATACGCGAGGATGGGTCCACCGGAAGTTTGACTGGCCGGACCCTGATCCCTCCCTAACTTCGGAATGATGGTAAGCGACCGCTTTACCAGGCGGCAGTTTGTCTTTTTCGACTGGTCGGAAAAGCCAAAGCGTTTCCACTTTGTTCTCAATCGGTGGCTACTCAGCCTCTTCAACTTTTCCTCGAGAGAACTGGGGGCTCCTCCTTCCAAATTTATTTCGAAGCCAGACTCTTAATTTCCGTCCTCAGCCATCGGTCTAATCTTTCTCTCCAGCCGTTTTCGAGTGCCGCCATTTACGGACCAACGATTAATTTTAATTATACTGTCCAATCACGTAGGATAAATAAACCGGAAACCAGGTCTCCTTTTAACCAAACAATACAGGTTATATTAAAGTAGCCGAGATTCGAACGGCACCACGGGGTTGTCCATCGGGTAAAGAATGTTTCACCCATCCTATCTGAAAAAAATCGAGATGTAGGATTCTTTCTTTTCCGTATGGTTTTACCACACAGCGGGAAGTGGCGGGAAAGTATATCGCCCATTCCTCTGATCAGGTTAATCATCCGATGGAGTTCAACCAGCCGTACTCGGACCTGTCCCGAAATAACTGGAGATGTGGGATACGGGAATTAAACCCGGATCCTCCGAGGCGGAAGCGTAGCGCGCTTTCATCGTAGCCATCCGAACCAAGCGATGTGGAATTCTGGTGAATAGCGGCTTTTATTCTCCGTGAAACATGGAAAAGTTGGTTTTGTAACAGTTTCGGATTCTTACAGCGACGAAATAAGGCGTATATAAAAATTTCGAAAAGTATTTTTTGCCTATTTAGTTAAGAAACGAGGATTTTATTTAATTCGAGACGGAAATTTTAAACATCGGATTCCAGTTATCAAATACAAAACAAAATATCGTGTTTAAAGAGTTGCGTAATATTTGTTTACGCTTATGAAAAATGCGAGTAGAGTTCTGAATATTTTCGAAAATTCCCGCTAACCAGTCGATATTAAGAAAAATTCTTTGGATAAATATTAATTTTTAACTATCGAGCCGAAAACTCCGCTAATAACCGGTCTACCTAACTACAACTGTAATGATCGGTTTACGCTTTATTTTTATTTGGGATGGCCCGGGTCGGATGGCAACCGATACAATGTACACGATGGGCCATAGATATTCGAGGAAGATTAATATATAGTAACCAATAATAATAAGAAAATATAGAAGGATAAAGCCAAACAAAATAACAATAACGATTCTATGGGAAAGCGAAACGATAAAAAGTTAACTCTTACTCGGGATAACGTTCGTAGTTTCGCTTCTGACTGACTGTGTAGAAAGCCTTAACTCTGGTAAAATTAAATCTAAATATCTGAAAGACAAACTGCGTAATACGTTATATTTACGTAAAATTCGTTCTTCGATAAAAAAAATAAATTCTTTTTTTATAAGGTTTATAAAAACAGAACGATTAAAATGCCGAAAATGAAATAAGAGTACTTGGCAAAAATATGCGTTGATAAATAAGTTCATAATTGCGAAGATGGCCACCGATTGGCCTTCGTTTACAAAAAAGTGGCAAATACGGATATTGGACTGGACACTATACAGTGTCTGGATAATACTATTTCTGTTTCTACAGTAATTTGATTCTAAATATTGTAACGGAAACGGGTTGGATATGACGGAAACGTGAAATTTGGTACATATTTTATCAAAATTTCAATAACAATTCATTAATTTAATAAAAATAAATAGCAACTCGATACAATAAACGGAAAGGGATTGATTTCATTCCTTATTATATTTCGGAGCATTTGTTTGGTAGTATAATCTTTCTGTCGCTCTAAATACAATTCTATTTTTTTGAAAAGTAATCTTTAAAAGTCATTTTAATTAAATCGAACTATCACAAAGGATCAATTTAAAGAGACTTTTAAAGGATCGAAGCTCGAGCATCTTTAGAAATCTCGAATTTACATCATCTCTTAAATTCGAAGACCGGTAAATCTTAACATTTACTATTATGCTGTAATAAATGCGAATTAGCTATACTAGACCACATCATGGGAAGGCATTATTGGGTCGATGGAGAGCCAAAGTTCATTTACATCGCTACGCCCACTAAATTCTTCACTGTTTCAGTAAATTGCCATAAGGTAATGGCAATTTTGGCCAATAAGCTATAAGCTTCGAATAAAATTACGATATAAGATGATTTTAATGCGTAGTAAATGATTTGCGTCTCTATAATATATACGATGATCGTATGCGCCGTGATGTTTCGGGCATTCCCATCGATTCTAACTGTTAAAAAATGGCCAAGAGTGGTAATTTTAAGTCGTTCTCGAAAAGCCGAGAAAATTGAATCGAATGTTTATTCGAAATTGAAAACCGTAAACCCACAGACACGATTACTTAAAAATAAACATGGTTCGTACTGACGCTATTACCTTTTACATCGAAATCGACTGTCCCGTGCGCAATAATACCTTCAGAAAAGTTGGTAATACGCCGCTTCCATAGACTTAATACTGCCTTCCGATGTTGTCGTCGAGTATAGTAAAGTACTTAAACTTCGGACTTTTGCCAACAGTTATCGGTAGTTGTTGGAAGAAACAGGGTAAAAAATTAATTAATCTGACAGGTTGGCCAGGTGGAAACGCTTGGGCTTTTCACTCTGGAGGACTCGGGGTTCACCCTTGGGAATATTTATGGTGGGATCCGGGTCCATCCCCGTATTCCACCATCCCTCGGCCGGAGTGGGCAGCCGATAGAAGGGCCGGTTTGGTCCGTCACTTAATATTCTCACAGAATAGAAAGTGGCGTCATCTGTTGACAAAAAAATCATACGCATCAATTTAATTAATTAAATGTATTATTTTAATTAGCTATTTTCGTTTTACTTTTTTGTTGTTATTTCGAAGTCTATTTTGTATGGCGCGAATATTTTATAAAAACCCGTATTACTGTTTGTCCGTAAAATTAGCCAGGAGCTATAATTTCGATAAAATAATTTTATCGATCTAAATTAAGGAAGAAAAATATAATTAGTCGATGCTTAAAATAATTTTTACTTAATTTAGTTAAAACTAAAATTAGATAAAGCGATTACATTTTGTAAATACGTCATTTGAAATAAATTTCTGTTTTCCATCAAACTAATTAAAAATAAAATTTTCAGTGATTAATGAAACGCATTTATGACTTCGAATTTTACTGATGATAGAGAATGAGTTTGGTCAGTTTGATGCCTTATCTTGATAAAGAAATGCAGAAGATGGCGCATAGTTTTCGGAACATTAAACTTACTAAAAGATACGTAGAAATCGCTCTGAATATTTTGTTTTTGTAGCAAAAATGTTTGTAAAATAACTGTAATTAATGTTCAAACTTTAAAACTTTATTTTTATAGATTAGATATTGGAAACTCTGATGGTAGCATTTCATTTTATGTAATTAACTAAACGAAAGACAATACTGGCCATTGAATTCGACACGCGCTCATTAAGCAACATATGTCGTAACTTACGTCATACGCGCGTATACCTCTATACGACGTTATTTTTAGTTCTCATTTCCATCGCTAGGCGTCGATATTGAGCCTCGATTAGCTAATCGGCCAAATTTCTTTTAATATAGTAGGTATCGGAGTTGACCGTCTGTATTCTTAATCCATGAAATCAATAAAGAAGAAAAATTAATTGATTTATAAAATTATCTTTTTTCACAAAATTACGAATTTCAACTTTAATAAAGATTTGTTTTATAGTTTTCATAAGAAATACGGTACTGAATATAGTTACTGTCATTAGAAGCCGTTTTATATTCTGTAAAAATAGTTGTATCAAAGTTTCGTCATAGAACAGTAGCCCAGTAGTCATAAAAACTTTTTTTTTTATTTGAAATTTCGAAAAATTCAAAAACACTTTTTTATTAAAATCCACACTTAAATTTTAATGCGGAGAAGAGAATGTCTGTGTTACCATTTATGTAAAATTTTCTAGGTTTGTCATACTTAGAGTGTAAATAAACTATTTTATATGATACAAAACAAATTTTGTAATAATTTTGTCGATAGATGGCGGGACCAATCAAATTCCTTACAGTATATAACAGTATTTTAAAGGCCGGAATAAAAAATACTAGTAAATTTCGATAAATGTCAAAATAGCGATTTATAAAGATAAAACTGGAATACTGGATGACTTCTACTGGAATATTTTGGAATTAAAATAAGATTTTAATAAATATATTAAAATTACGATATCACCCACTACTGTATTAGTAATTAAATTACTATAGGCTAAGTGGCGCCATCTAATAACAATTAATTGAATTATAATTTTTGTTTTGGTGCGGATGAAACATCCTATCGATGAGCATCCCCGATCCGAAATGTTTGGACGGGACAGTGTTTCGGATTTTGGAGCGGGTGATGAAACTGAAGTGAGATTTTTATTCAGACTTTTAGAAAAATTCCTTTTATTTGACACAAAAAAAAAGAGTATAAATCAATAAACAATATTTGATGAACGGTACTGTATTTATTTACCATAAGCTTATCACTATTACCAATAGGATTATCATTATCAGACCTTTTCACATTTTTTTTAGTCGTATGTAAACAACATAACAGAAAATAAGTAGTCACAGATTCCTGGCACAGACCATGTTTAACGGTTTACCGAATCACGACAGTGCGCCACGCTACGCGCGCCATTGGCGTAATCTAATTTATCTTCTTCATATAGACCAATTGCAATATCTTGTGCTTTTCTCAAAATTTTTGAAAAAATGATCCATACAATTTTGTCTTTTAATATCAAGAATGTTCTATCTGTAAATCAACACTATGCAATTAATAACCGTTCCTGTATTACTAATCTGTTACATACAAAGCAGATAATTTTGAATAATATGGAAAATTTGAAAGACACCTATGTTATTTATCTAGATCTATCTTCTGCTTTTGATTTGTTAAATCATGACATTTTATATAATCGTCTAATAAGTATTTCATCTATAGATCTGTGTTTTTCTCAATGGATTTTGGTTTATCTATCTAATAGGTTTGCTCGTCTTAAATGTAAATCGACTTTATCTGATCCATTCCTGCTACAGC
>AYEL01088830.1:0-15267 GCA_000484575.1 Olivierus martensii | reverse complement strand
GTGCGATACAGGTTCGCGCTCACTTAGGACGTATATTTTTAACGCCGTGAACCACCAACGAACATCTCACGAACCTGTTGCCGTGATCCATTCTCTGTCGGTTTTTCGACGATCACAAAGGAGATTTGCAGGTGCAGTGTGGACGTGTTCAAAACAAGTTTGTGCAAGTTCTGCGAACTACGAATTCCAAGATAAACACGTTTTATTTATTAATTTCGATTACTATGGTTAAGGGTTGTTTAGGCCCATTTTTGGCCTATAATACAGTCAATATATTGTTTTATTTTTTAGAAAACTTTTGGTTTTTTTTAGAAAACTTGCCGCTGACTTCTTGGAACTTTAAATCTCTCAGAAGCTTTGACCCGTGCCTATTGTTAAATAATTTTGTTCGCCACCATGTTCGAATATTTCTTTTTTTTTTTAAATTAGCCATTACTAGCAAACAACCACTGCACAATAATAAAGCTAACGCTTCGTCGGAATCCATCCTATTCGTTGTGTATAAACACCGATAAGTACACTACGTGTTCGCCACTAGATCGCTCTTATTGCGGTTCGCTGAAGATGCGTGACAGGTTCGTAGTGTTGTTATTTCTGCGAACCTGTATCGCACCGTTACAATACAGGTGCGGTTTGGCCAATCTATACCCACCTTTATATTTCTCTTTTATTCAATCTACTATTGATTATGGTATTGTCATCTGGTCTTCTGCTGCTAAAACCCACATCGATAAATTAGAACGTTTTATCAAAAATTAAAATTATGCTTTTTCAAAATTTTCTCTCTCTTGATTATAATATTAAAATTAAAAATTTAACAGTTCGAAACAGAGTTTTATATTATGATTTTAAGTTATTTTATTTTACTTTAAAAAATAATTTTTCTAATGTTAATATTTATTTACGTGTTCCAAAAAATAATCTTAGAAAACATAATATTTTTACTTGTGACAGTTTTAGATTGGAGATCTCTTTAAGATCCCATGAAAACAGAATTGTAACTAACCAAAACTTACTTGATGTTGATTTTTTTAACTGTAATTTATGTCTTATGTTAAATGTATTTATAATCTTTTTAATTGTTAATGTTATTTTTGTTTACTCACCAGTGACTTGGTTTTTCCAATTTGGTGACTTGTAGAATTAAAGAATCTTTCACCACGCAAATAGTAGTCGTAGCCCTATCTCAAACAGCTCTGCTGTGAAAGCGAAGTGACGGGTTTCGGATTGGGAATGCGGTGGTACCTCGTCCTTCGATACTAATCCGCCTCCGAACTAATGTCGAATTCAGAAACTGACTAAGTGAGGGACAATTTTTTCCATATAAGACTATGGAAAATAGATTAATTCGTTATCGGACCCCATCCCACTTCCCTAACGGGTGAAGTGAGAGGGATACAATATTTATTTATTTTATTATGCGCATTTTATTGTTGTATAACACACTAAATTACAAAATACACAATTTTATACACAATACATACAATTTATTAGCTCTTGGATGTTGGAATAAAGTCTTCTTTGTCCTGTTCTACCTTCGAATCTGTGAAACCAGTCTCGACTCATTTTAAATTCCTCAGTTTGATCTGAGGTACAGCCTCGAGTTTTCTTCCTCAAATCTTCGAAAATTAACCTAGCCTTCTCACAGATCATTGCCCGAGTTACTGGATCTCCCTTCATCCGCCTTTATCTAATCCAAATGAAAAGTAGCTTTTCCATCTCTTCAATGCATCGATTAAAGATCTATTCTTGTCATAAATCTTTATTGCTGTAGCAGACACTCTAGCACTCACCATCTTCACTCTCTGTGGCAAAACGTTGCCAAGTTGTCCTAGAACGCCACACTCTCGAGCTACATCTGTAATTGTTTTACCTTTCTGCACTTTATCTACAATTTCTTTCTTCTCTACGCTCAGTCAGTGTTCTTCATTTCTGAATTATTCCTTTCTTCAGTTCTCTTTGAACCCTTCACTAAATTTCACTTAAAAAAGTAATAATAACTACAGATGCGCAAATTTTTTACTTTCTGAAAATGCAAAATTGAAAATTAAAACAAACAACAGGAGCCAAACACTAAAGCAGCCCAACGAGAACTGACAAATAACAAATGACATCACACAATTCCATGCACGCGCATGTGGCTTCCCGCGGGGCCGGTCCTAGGCGGTAGGCGAGGTAGGCAAATTGCCTATAGCGGTAAAACCGCCTGAACTAGAGCGTAAAAAAATAAACACAACCCATAGGGGCATTTTTTGGGTTTGCCTATGGCAGCAAAAACGCTAGGGCCGGCACTGCTTTCTGAGAAATTCAACTGCGAATTGCGAGGTACCACTGTACTCGACTCGCATTGTATTTTGCTGAATATTTCTATCCTTTACCTTTGACTGAAAGTAAACTTTATCCACCGAATATTTTGAGTGAGGTGTGACGCCCTTCGCAATCTGTTAGTTCACCATTATGTGCAGAACGTGCAAATTATCTACCGAATGAAAAAGGTTGTAAACCAAGACGCTATCAATCAACGCACCAACTTACTTTTCTATTGTCGAGGGCAAACGGGAATTTCTTTTTCCGCTATATATACTGTATATCAATATATACAGGTAGGCCTCGATTAGTGCAAATTATAAAATAAAATAAAAAATAATACGTATATTTTTTTAATTCACTGTCCTGTTTCACCTATTTCCATTATTTATGTATTAAGATGACCTCGTTTAACGCTTAGCGCTAAACTTTCAAATCAAGCGGATTTCGTTGGAACGTATCCCCCGTGTTAAACGGGGTCTTACTGTATAGTTTTTCACTTTGTTTTTTTATACAGATTCATTCTTTTTCTCTAATGAATACGATTATATATATATATATTTAACTAATTTGATATTTTTCAATTCCTGTCGGTATAATTTATTTGATTCTTAATTTTATTAGTTTTTTTTTTTAATTTTTAAAACACATTCAAGATATGAAACCACTTCTCTGCATATTCGGAAGTGATTGTTAATAAAAATATTTGGTTACGTAAAAAATCAAGTGGGATTAAGAGACTAATTCTGAAGTAGAAGAAACAAAATAAATCGGAAATACGATTACAAAATCTCTCTATTGAAATTTTGAAATAATATATCACGCAACATTTCCTACATCACATGATTTGTTAACTTGGATTACATGATCTGCATTTGAATTAGATGCATTCGCTATAGAATTACATGTCATTAACATAAACCAGAATACGACCGTAAGTTTATATTTTTCATTAAAAAATTCATAATAATCATAAAAATACAGTAATAATAATAATAATAATAATAATCCTAGACTCATCGATTCTCTATCACGTGAGAATGACTCACATATTGCGTCACTAATGTGGCACGTGCCAGATGAAACCGATTGTTACGATTGTTCACTTTTTATTGCGTTTTATTGACCTTTCTGTTTTCATAAAAACGAAACAAAATAATATTTAATACGGGATTTGTGTCTTATTCCCTAAGTATATATCAAAACATGTAAATATTTTGCTATTAAATAGGTTATTTTATGCTATACTTCAAAGCGAATATTACGTATGGATCACGTGATACGCGTCACAAATTTTAAATCTGGAGATGAAGTCAATTTAACCAGTTTTATGATTGGAGCCATTAACAGCCAGATGAGAAGGGCAAATATTATATTTTTTAACATGCAATTTTGCGATTAATAATAATTAAAATTAAAAATAGTATTTTCTTTCTATCAGCTAACATATTATTTGCACGCGAACTTATTTTCGGGGAAATTTGTCCGTTTTATCCCGAAAAATCGATATTACGTTGAACTTCACAGTTATTGGTTTGCATGAGAAGTAATTTCAAGCAAATATATATATATATAAATTATTATTACTCAAACATTACCGACATACAGGTAAAATGCATACAGAACACGTGACTAAGACGCAAAGGTAAAAAAGAAAAGAATAAGACGGTAGTGTGATTATAAAGAAAAAAAAACGGAACGTACCTAGTAAACCTTTGTGCGTGCATGCCGTTAGCAGGAGAGGGTCTAAATCTCGAACTGGAACAACAGAACATTGTGAATGAATGGGGAACCCACGCTGTCTGACTCAACTACTCTTGGCTTTCATGAGTCAGCATCTTAAATGGCTCCCTGTACTCCTGCGCTTCCTCCATCATTTCTCTCTGCGTCACGTGCCAAAACATCTGGCTTCCGTAGTCTAATTAACTCAAATTGCCTTTTTTTCTGCACGTCCCCATTCAGTACTGAATATTTGGACGCACTTAAGATAAATTGTCTGTCAAATGAGGTGGAAACACAAAGCTGTATATGATTTATGTTAGAAAGAAATTACCGACATATATAAAAAATAAGTTTCTCTCTTGTTATGCAAATTAAAATAAATTTTAAGTAGACTTTTTCCTCTCCTAACTGTTAAAAAAAAAAAGTTTGTATATTCAAGATGAGAGTATTAAATTCTAATATTAATCCATTCTCATGTTCACAAATCTAATAAATATTGGTTAAACAAAGTTACTGGAAATATTCTAAATGGATTTCTCTTATATTTTTGAAAACATTAAATTATTTTTTAAATGTTTGCAATCCATTAAATAAATTTATTAAAAACATTTTTCAGTAATTAATATTTTCAGTTATTAAATTTTTTTTCTATTTACAATATGCAGTATATATTTTCATTCATTTTAATATGCTTAAAAGTTTTTAATCAATGAATATAATACTCACTTCTTTATTTTCAATCTCATCAAAGGAATCTTCTGGTGGTAACTCTGTTAACTGACTATATTTTCTATCATAAACACAGTGATGAAGTTGCCTATCTAACATTTCAAAATTTTCATATGATCTTCGTACTGACCATGTTTTAGATATACTTGTTACAAAAACAGTAAACCAAAGTCCTTTAGATTGTTTGCTGGTGCCATTTGTTGAAGGAAGAATTGCAACTTTTGATGCTTCTGATCTTTCATCCCACAGTGTAATCTAAAGCACACAATATTTATTCTATTATTTATTTTAATTTATAATTTACTTTTTAAAATATTTAATTTTAACTTATTAAATATTCTGCAATTATGAAATAATTTTATGTGAATAATTTAATATTGTATTTATTATTATTATTGTGCATTATATTCTGAATATATTATGAAAAATTAGATTACTTAAGGTATCAAGGTTAAAGAGTGTCAGATTATACAAAATTGTAATTTGTATTACTTTTTTTATTTTTATTATTTCTGATAACAAAGAAGAATATGTATAAATTTTTAAAATCTAGATCATTGCTAAACAATTTTTCTTTTTATTTGTAATCTTTCACAAAAAATTTTGAAAGAATTTTAAGCAATAAAAATTAAAAATTTAATAATAATAATATGCAATAATGAAATCTGGTTTATAACTAGAAACAATTCTATGAACAAATAATAGCTTGATTATAATCAAATTTCTTAGTTTCAGGAAATGAGTAAAATATTTGAGTCCTAAACTATTTCACTGTTTTAATTTTACTAATTTTTAAATTAATAATTAGTAAAATGCACATACTTAGATTATTTAGTACAGATTTAAACATAGTACATTATTATCTTAAACTATCTTTGATGAATTTAGCATATACAGTATAATAATATTATGGTTATCAGTTACACTTAAATTTAACGTTATGAATATATTATTATTGTTATATTAGATGCTAGAAATGCAAACTTAACAATTTTAATATAAATATTTATGAAAAGAAATAACATCAAGTTATTTTCTTATTAATTTTATTTCATTACTTAAATACCATATAATCATTAATATTTTTAAAACAAAAACACAGTTGCTGCTTAATTTTTAATATCTTTTTGGTGAAAATATAATATGTGAAACATTAAATTAATTTTATATTATTTTGTATTATTTAAGATTCAAGTTTAAACTGTCATCAATAAATTTAATTTTATATCCTCCTAAATCTTTAATCCAAATTATTAATTTTAAAACCTGAAATTAAACATTTCAATGAAAAAAATTTCATGATTTTGTTTCAAAATATTTGTTATTTATTTATAAAAATGAGAAGATAAATTTTAAAAATATTACAATGATACATACGACTTTTTAACTGCTCTTAAAGGCTATAACTAGAAAGAAGCTTAATACTAGCATACACGAGCAGGCCACTTAATCATATAACACAGAATTAAACAGTAATTGAATGTGTAAGCTGATGAGGGCATACTATAGCTGAAAACGTTATTGAAAATAAAATTTTATATGTGTTATATGATTAAGTGGCCTGCTTGTGTGTGCTAGTATTAAAGCTTTTTTCTAATTACAATGATAAAAATTCTAGGAATAAATCTGCAATTCCAATTAATCAATAACATCCATTTTATTGTCAACTTATCCTATTTATCATGACTTCACTACTAAATGTTTAATTGAACATTATATTATAATAATAATATTAAATAATATTTAAAATTACACAGAAAGCAATTTTTACAATACAATTTTACATCAAATTTTACATTCATATTGATATTAGAACATGACAATGGACATTTTGGAGAACATCAATAAACTATATTACACATTTCAAATATTTTTTGAGCTTCTTCTGCCCCTTCATAATTTTTTGTCACACCAAGCTTAATCCCTTTAACTGTGATGTTACAAAATAGAAATTATGCTGGTATTTTATTACATATATTCTTTAATTTCTAAAAAAATCATCAAACAACTTGATACAAATGCATTATATTTTATAACAAATCCACCAATTACTTCATGGGCTGCATTCTTTTGTGTAGACCATGAAGTGATTTTTATAACATTAACAACCAAAAGCAAACAATAAGCCAAAAAAGTAAGATAAATCGTTTATTCAAAAACGTTTTCTGCTATCCACGTAGCCTGCCTCTAAAGTAAGAAGTTTTCCTTATTCATTAACAACCAAAATTGTTCTCCAGGTGACCACAGGCCGCTTGGGAAAGAATTTAGGTTGGCCAGGCTTGATTTATAGCAAATGTATTTCCAAATATGTTACATTACAGTCTTTATTTTTTGAATAATTTTGCATAAACACTTTTGAAATTTTATAAAAAAAAAATAAACTTCTGAATAAAAAAAATTTTATATACAGATTTTTAAATTTTTTTGTCATTTTTACAATGTTACAATTTTTACAATTATTTCCTACTCAGGGCAATCTATGGAAAAAATTCAATCAGAAATACAATTTTTGCATTTTTTATTTTCATATTTATATATTTTACATACTTATCATATTTATTAATTTAGTAATTAACAATAACATTGATACAATCACATACATCTTAAACTTAATCATAACACCTAAACATCATCCCATATTGAGCTGGAATTAAAGAATTTGAACAGTAAAACATTGTTGGCAGGTGTTAGCATGGACTTGATGACACTGATTTGACATATGTTTTGAACTTGCATTTCAAACATTGTTACCAATTGTAGCTTATTTTGCATTCAAATTTCAAAAATAAAAACTTCTGCCTTGAAAACTGGATGAATTTTAAAATCTGAAATGTTTTCCAGTACAGATATGGATACACTGTATTACTGATATGGAACAATTATCAAAAATCAGGATTGTCCCAGAAAATCCAGGACAAATGGCTATACTATGGATGCTCTTCTGTCATAACATGTCAGAACTCATATTTCACATGTTGGGATAACTATGCTGTAATGTCATCAAAAACAAACTATTCGCTAATAAGTGCCTGCTAGAGTATGATGGCATTTATAGGCAAACCAATTATAGCTCAAGGAAATGGTAGCTCAATTAAAAATGGCTATTTTAATATGATTTAGACCAGTAGTCTCAAATTCATTTTCTTCAAAGAGCCATTTTAAACATGTTTGGTTAGTTGGGAGCTAGATTTAAAATTAATAACTTCAAAAAGAAAAAAAAAAGATGTTTTATATGAGATAAATAGTGAAGAGTTTTGATTATTTTAATTATTTACATTTTAATTTTCTTAAAATGATATGCATTCATGTTCAAAATTATAAAATCATTTATAAATGATATTAGTTTTTATAAATTTGAGTGGAAATTTTTATTGAAAAATTCTGTTTTACTTAATTCCAATATAATTTTAAGTCATATTAAATGATTTTTAAAATATTTCATGAAAACTGGTTATAATTGTTTTTCTGAATATCTTTTAAATATTGTGTTGATTATAATAAATACTATGTGGACCACAATAAGGAGCATGAAAAGCCATAAGTCTTTTTAAATTGCTGATTTAAATGGTTGGATTCAATTAATGAAGATATTCTCTATTATTGATGATAGTTTAAATTCTTATCAGATATATCTATGCATTATGTTTTGGAATATTTTTATATAGTAAATAAATCAACTCAAACTCATGCAAAACCTAAGAAACTAAGTTAATTTCAAAGAAGTCTAATACAGGATATAAAATATCTGGTTAATGTAGCTAATATTTGAAATCAGGAAATATTAGCTGAAAATATATTCTTAAAAATAATCATAACAAAATAAAATTTGTCATGAATAATGAATTTTATGTAAAAAATACTCATCTGAAAATCATACGAGAATGAAATTCAGGAAAGATGAACCTTCTGTTGAAACAGATTCACCTTAAAACTAATCATGGAGAATGAAAACTCCTGCTGAAAGGCAAATATTCTGTTGAGAAATTATTTGTCTTTAAACAAATTTTGAGAAAAAAAATTCATGCAGGAAGACAAATATTCTGTTAAACAAATATTCCTCACTAATACATGGAAGCATTAGATACTAGAGAATTAATAATTAATATTAATAGCCTATAAATTTGAAGATGAAGATTCTTATAAGCAATTGTAAATAAAGTTAATAAACACTGATTTTACTTTATAAAATGATTAATATAATATTTAAATTTCAAAATTATGTTGAAGAAAACTTGTTTTTAACTAATTTTTTTTATTATTTGATTTTTAAATTTATGGTATTTTATTTTTAGAAATAATAATTTAGATCAATATATTTCTTTTATCATTTAATAGATTAATTACAATTTAATATTAAATAGATTTTATAATAAATGAAATTCCTTAGAAATTTCTTTCTGTCATAATTTATTAACTTGCTGAATTATGCCAAAGACAAAAAGTATTTATGAAAAACTGTCTTACTCTAATTGAAAGTGAAATTATCAAGAAGATTTAGCTTAAACATATTACATTATAAAAAAACAATAAATAACTAGAGGTTATGCAAACATGTTAAATTATTTCATCTAGCTGATGAAAGAATTCTTGATTAAAAATTTGAAGTTATAAAATTCTTTTATCCAACTATAACAATCTAAAATTAATATAAAATTAAATAATTTAATGTGTTACTTTGATGAAAGAATTCTTGATTAAAAATTTGAAGTTATAAAATTCTTTTATCCAACTATAACAATTTAAAATTAATATAAAATTAAATAATTTAATGTGTTAATTTTCAAATTTGGAACTTTTCTGATATAAAAAGCTATTTTAAAAGATAAGGTGAGAGTTAGTCAATAAACATTGATTGTCATCTTTAATCAATGTGCTAAGAAAGGATATTTACTAAATATGAATCTGTCAAAATGACTGTATAATTATCTATATTATATTAAATGTTTTAAAATTATTTTTTATGTTCTTTAAAATTCTAAACTTATAATATAAAATTGTTCAAATGATTGCACAGGTTTAAATATATTCTATATTGAGATTTTTTTTTTTTTGAAATAGTTTTCAATTGATTTTACATTTCTTGTTTTTATATTTTTTTTTTTTTTCAAAAACAGTATGAAGTCTAACAAATGGGAAATTGATGTCATTTCAAAATCTGTTCTAATTTAATTTTATACTGCACATTTTCTTACTCATATTACAATCCCATAAATGATTTCATTTCAATAAATTATTTCTACATTTAAATTACCAAATTTTAGAAGTACAGTATGGTAGTATATAATAATACTTTTCTAACTAAACTACTGATACGTAAATATTTCAATATTTATTTAAATATTTATGGAATTTTGTTATAAAATATACAATATATTTGCTTTAATCAATGTAAATTACTGACATGAATGCTTATGATTTCTTATGGACTAACCATAAATAAATATTTTTAAACTGAATTGTTGTGCAATATCTGGTTATTAATTCTAATTCTAAACATTGTACTTTGTTAAATAATTCAGAAAAAAAATTATGGATATATTATACTAAATACTATATTTATTGGCTTATAATATACAGTAGAGTGAAAAATACATTTAAATTTTGGAAAAATAAATTTAAGGATAAAACTTTTCAAAAAAAAATTTATTGTTAATACAATGGAAATTTAAATTCAATAAAAATAAAAGCTAAGAATGAATAAAGAAAGATATAGATTATTACTTTTATTATTTTAGTATTATTCAGTTTCATTATTGACATGATTATCATCATTTTCTTCACTAATATTACTGTCACTCTCATACAATAAATGATATTCAATACTATCTATTGCATTATTTATACTACACATTTTAAAGGACTTGACCACAATTTCTGTATTAACAGCATGCCATATATTGTACTATATTGTCATTTTCAGCTTCTAAGATGCAAGGTGATTTCTTATAGGTATTTATTAGGTGAAAAAAAATGCCTTTTGAGCTAATAAATATGGCTTATACAATATATTATAACAGAGTTGTTATTGATACACAAGCATTGATTTAATTATTAACAATTATGCTTAAAAAACATTAAAAAATCATCACAAATAATAGGGAAGATACAGAAATAAATAAATTAAAATTTTCTTTAAAATAAAATAATTTTATTGAAATTAAATTTACTTAAAATAATTTTATTGAAGCACTTTTGATCCTCTGGATCCTCTTCAGCAATCAATGCAGGGTAATATAAACTTTAGAACCCAATTTTAAAACTCAATTCAAAACTGAACAAATTCAATCATTATGCTAAAATGAAATTGAAGAGATAATTACTAATTATGTTAAATTAGAATTGAAAAGATAATTACTAATTATGCTTAATTAGTAATTGCCTTTTCTGTTATTATGTGGAATAATTAAATTTTCCATTGTAATACTAAATTCAGTAATGACACTTCTTTATCCTAGTAATATAATCAACAAGTCACTTCCAATAATTTTTTAATAATTTCATGTATTTATTCAAAACATTCAAAATAATATTGAATTTATTCAATATAATATATGTTAAAGAAAAATAACATAATATATGATTATATTGTATTAATTCTTATAGCAAAAGTTTTAAAATATTGATTTTGCTAGAATCATATATATCCTTGTATGCTTAAGAATTCTGAAATAAATAATAAATGTTCCTAGTGAGAGATTGCTAATAAATAGGATCAATAAAAAATTTTTATAAGAAAAATTCCCAAAAGCATTAAATATTACTTTTTGCATACACAAAATATTGCATTTGATGCACATTAGTGCTACAACAATACATCATGGTCTTATTGGAAATAAAAATACAATAGGTGCCCAACTTACACAGTTAACTTCTCAAAAATTTCTATATAAATTGAAAATCGCATAAATCCAACAATGCTTAAATTCAATCTATAAAGTTTTAAAAATTAATGTTTATTTAGATATTCTAGAAATATAAATACTAGTAATCCTTGACTTGTGATGGGATTCAGCTTTGAACCCTTCCATCATAAATCAGAGCATCGTAAACTGTAAATGCCCAAAATTTGCGGATTTCTTAGTGCTAATGTTTACTAAGATAGTATACATTACCTTAATAAACTTAATGAACAGAAAACTATAAGAGCCAGACACAAAAAAATATGCTTTCTATATACCAAACCATTGCTCAGGGACTCAGGCCCATGTGAATTATATTGACCAATCAGAGAATTTATCAATGATATCACTGTCATAAGTATGAATGATTGTAAATCAAGGTAATTATACGTACAGTGGTACCTCAGTATACATCCACTTTGGAATAAGTACAACTTGATATATGTCCTGTTTGGATGTGAAAAATTTTGCTTGGTATATGACTTTTGTTTGGAATACAACCGATTCGCATGCTAAAACTTGTATGAGTCTGTTTTGTATCTCTTAAAAACACATTCCTTATATAAAACTTGCAGAGAAGCACTACCCCAATAAAGTCCAAACAAGTCGTAATAGCATTGTCTGGAATGACCAGATAATGTCATATTTCTGAAACATCCTGAGGAGAAGGCAGAAGCAAAGTTCTTTGGACAGATTTTTAGTAAAAGTCAAGCCTGGTGAGCCTCAGCAAGGTCTAAGTAGGAAAAAGAGAGAGAACATAGTAAGAGAATAAAATTTTAGATTCCTGAAGTTTTATTGGAAGAGGACTCTTGTTCCAAACAATAACATCACTTCCTCCTCACTTCTCAGCACCGTCCTAGTAGGCACTCGACTTTTCCTCAGCAAGAGTCGAGGTTAAATTTTCATTTATTTTCATCTACTGTAATTGATTTGTATTTATGTATTTTTAGTATTAATCAGTGTAAATATTATATGTCCCAATCATTTTTTTCATGGGAATGGATTAATCATTTTCCCTTTATTTCTTATGGAAAAAATTCCAGTGTTTAAATTATTTTATTAAATCCCATCAATGTATATGTCAATAACAATAGGATTTTTTTTTGGGAACGGATTAATCATTTTCCCTTTATTTCTTATGGGAAAAATTCGATTGGTATCCAAGGATCTGAAACGGATTAAAGACATATACCGAGGTACCACTGTAAATCAAGGATTATCTGTAATTATTTTTCTTAAACATAATTTAATGTATATATCTGTAAGAATATCTTAAATTTCTACAAAAACTTTCTTTTTTAATTTATTTTTATATAACAATACATATCTAATATTGACTATTGTATCCATTATATTTTACAACAACATTTTTAAACAATGATGCAATATTAAGAAATGCAAAATAAATTATGATTTAATTAAAATAATCTTTATGAAAATGATAATTTTACAACTGATTAGAAAAATTAATTTTTCTTACTATCCTTCCAATTTGATGCTTCTTAATTATAAAAAGTTTTTAGTTTTTTACTGTTTCCTGTTGTTTAAACAATAATTCACTTCAGATGAATAGGGTTTATTATAGCATGAAAGTGTCCTTGAGTTTTACCAGCTAAATAATATAATTTTATGAGTCTGATCAATCATGTAGTTGTCAGAAAAAACAGCAATAATCAATTGAGAGTTGTTCAATTGTGAGATATAAAAAACAATTGTATTTGCTTGCATGATCACAAATACTGTATGTGTACTAGAAATGTTTTATTAACTACAGTATATGAAATATAAATATTGATACTTTTATATACCCAATATAATTTACTTAAATATGGCATAAATTACTAATAATACTACAGCTGTTATTTTTATCTAAGGAAAAACAATATAGCTAATGCTTACAGAAAAAAGAAAAATATATGGTAGTTAATACATTATTTATTAATAATGATTATTATATATTATCTATAAAGTATTAATACTTTTGGATAAATTTATCATTATTACCAACTTATGTAGCTTAAGAATCATCCATATTTTGGATATTTTCCAAGTTACATGAGTAGTATGGTCTAATTTATATACCTATCCAACCATACAATAAAAAAAAGCAAATTTTATTTATATAAACAATTATCAATGTAGAGTAGCATTTATCCAAACTGGTTTTTTTGTAATATCAAAAATTTATATTCACACCAGAAAAGCAAAAAAAATCCTATAGATTAGTCTACTTTATAGTGATATTAAATGGAAATAAAATTTCTCATAATTTGTTCCAAAAATATTTTCAATAAAAAGTCATAAAAGTTTTGATCTAAAGCAGACCAAACCATTATGATCTTTACAACCTTTATGAAAAATTAAACAGAGCATATTTTTGGAGATGTGGGTTCTTTGCATAAAATTAAAAAAAATAATATATGCTGGTTTTTACGGTTATTATTAAAAAAAATTACAAAACATAACTGAAAATCTATATATTTAATAAAAATAATGTTTAATTTTATACATAAATTTTGCTATGAAAAAATTTTACACAGGTGCATTACATATTTTGTAATTATAATGATACACAGGTTATACACTGATATTTTTTTACAAAAAATTTTGTAAATTAAAATTCAGGTAATCAGTGCAGCAGGTTTACTGAATATATTTATTAAAATAATTTAATAAAACTAAAAACTTTTTTGTTTATATATAAAAGGCATATTACATTACATAATGTATATACAAATACTGTATGCATTAAATCTTTCCATCTTTATTTCTTCGATTATATAAATTTAATATGGAATATCTATCGCTTTCTTATAATTACTTAAAAATTTTTCAATTTCCTGGCTTTATTTCTTCGATTATATAAATTTAATATGGAATATCTATCGCTTTCTTATAATTACCAGGAAATTGAAAAATTTTTAAGTAATGTAATTAAGATGAAACGTTGGATTTAATTTTGCTAAAATAATAATTAATCGCCATTCTTACATATAACGTGCTGCAAGCAGTTCAAACACAAAGAGTAATAATTTACCGCCTGGGGAATTTATCCTTTCTTATATTTTTGCAGTTCTTTTTTACAAAAGATTGCAACTGCTAGACAGCAATCTTGAATCCAGCTGCGGAAGAATCGACTTGCACCTGGATGACATTTTTTTTTAACTTAGGTGTGGCATAGAGATAAGGAGCCGAGAGAAACATATTATGCTAGCAGAAAAACGAATAAAGTTTTCGTACAAATATAACGAGAAAAAAATCGCATATCTGAAGGAAATGTAACAGAATTTGTAGTCCAGAGTACTACAGTGATGGAATTCCTGCGGCTCCAATTACGTCAGATGCGAATAAGCCGATATAAAGGAGATCCTATGAATATTATTAAAAAAGATCTCGGACTATATTCAAATTAGCAATATTCGGTCATGCAATTAATTACAGTATATATCCAGTTTATTAGAAATTCATTAAAATTCGAAGTGATAATGTAGATAAAATTATATAGAATAACTAAGAAAAATTTAACCTCAAAAAAAAAAAAACTGGCAATAGAAATCTTAATTTCAAAAAATGTAAAATAGTATTAAAATTTTTTGTTTTTCATATATGG
>AYEL01088829.1:0-23974 GCA_000484575.1 Olivierus martensii | reverse complement strand
GAATACACAATAATTTTATTTTTCGTTTATTATTATTTTGTGTATGTACCAAAAAAAGAAAAAATAAATATATTTTGATTGTTATTAAAATACATCCATTTTTTTTTGACGAGGGGTACTCAGCGTTACGAAAATTATAGAAGGGGTACACATATGTCAAAAGTTTGGGAAACACTGGGTTAGAGTATAAGCTGGTAATACTTAATGGATAATAACTTGTTATTAACTATTCATAAAATGAATACAAATATCAATTTTAAATTTTCAAACAAATTTTAATGATGTATTTAAATTTGTATGTTATTTTGATAGGTCCACTCAATTTTTTCAATGCTTGGATTAAATCATGCTTATGTTACAACAATAGGACGTCTTATTGGAGTTGTTGCTTTAAAAGAAGTGAGATTATGGTTATTTTTATTAAAAATATTATTTTGATATTAGAAATAATATATGCTGAATATATAATTATTTAATAGGTTCGCCAAGCAATCGAAAATATTCCCTTAAAAAATTCAAGAATGTCAAATAGTGTTGTATCTGATGGAACAACAAAAACTAGTTCTCAGCCTCCTTCAGCAGCACAGTCTGAAATAGATATAATAGAAGCTATAGGAAATTCAAAAGAAATTGATAGTCAAACCTCATCTGTTTAATACTAAAGATCTTGTTTGTTGTTACTTTTTACAATGGTTAACTTTTTTTATAAGTTTTTAGATTGGTTTAAATATGAATGTTTTAAAAATTTAATTTTGGATAAGAACCAAAGAAATAATGGAAAAAATATTGAATTTGGCATTTTGTAAATTATATAAGTAGTTTATGTAATTTACAAAGTAATTTTTTTATTATACATTATTATATTATTTAATTTACAGAATATGTAATATAAGATACATTAAAATCTTGTTAATTCAAAAAATTCAGATTTAAAAAACTTTTATCAGAATAAGTTTCTAGAATTCTTATTCTTGATTTTTATCATCTAGACTAATTCATGCTAACTTTCTGATCAAAACAAAATTTTTATTTTATTTCTAATCTTGGTTTGTTTTCTTTAAAATTAAATAAAAGTAAGAAAACTACATATTCAAGTTTTACATATTTATGGAATAAATTTGATTATCAGAATTTCCCCCTAATAGCATCTTATTTTCAATAAATATGTTTATAAGCATTGTATAGATTTGTTTTTGAATTTTTGCTTGAATTTCTTCTTAAATATTAGGAAACTAAAATTATTTTTAAAGCTAAATTAATTTATTTGATTTTGTTTCTATGCATTTTTTATACTTTTGGTTCTGTGTAAAACAAATACACCTAGCCCTCGATTTGCACGGCACTCAATTTACACTGTTTTGTTTTTACACGGTTTTTAAATGAAAACAAAAAAAATTTTTTTGGGTTTTATTTTGATTGTTTTGCATTATGCCATCAGATTTTGTGGATTTACAAGTTCATAGAGATTAATAAAGAGTGAATACAGCTATATTTCATATTGTCCAATTTATTCACACAAAACAAAATAATCTTATTCCACTATAACTAAATTCAATACAAAATCTGATAATTATCTCATACAACACTAATTTATGTCTTTAATTCAGAATAACTCACAGTTCTTCTTAGTCCACTTTCGCTTTCACAATTTATCGCTCACTATTAACTTTTACTGTCCAAGTCTCGCATAAATTACTCATTGATGCTTTAATTTCCAGGTTCCAAATGAAAATGGCTGGAAAGTTATTGAAAACGGATTTCGGAATGAATGGAACTTCCCTGGATGTTGTGGGGCAGTGGACGGGAAACATGTGGTTATCAAAGCACCTGTTAACTCTGGAAGTTTATATTTTAATTACAAACAATGCAATAGTATTGTATTATTAGCTGTTGTAGATCACAACTATCGTTTTACATATATTGATGTAGGGTGTAACGGTAGGATATCAGATGGGGGAGTTTTCCGTCAGTCCAGTTTATACCGAGCATTGGAGTGTGGTATGTTACCACATGGTCATTTTTTTGTCGGCGACAATGCCTTTCCGTTGAAAGAATACTTACTTAAGCCTTTTCCCGAAAATCATTTGACCATGAAACAAAAAGTGTTCAATTACAGGCTCTCGCGAGCAAGAAGAATAGTCGAGAATGCTTTTGGAATAATGGCAAGCAGGTTCAGGATATTTGGAAAACCGATACCTTTCTGTCCTGACAAGGTAGACGTAATTGTAAAAGCTTGTTGTGCATTGCACAATTGGCTTAGATTGTTAACCGTAGATGATCGACAATACGAACCCTCTGTGGATGTAGAAAATCTTGAATCTGGTGAAATAATTGAAGGTGGTTGGAGGAGTTCGCAACAGCCGCTTGGATTACTTTCACTCCATCCAACATTAGCACATCATTCAAATCGACAATCTGAAGAACTCCGCGAAAAATTAGCTGATTACTTCGTTGGAGAAGGATCAGTGCCTTGGCAATTAAGAATGATACATTGAAATTTTCTGTTTACTTTAATTACTGTAAAATTTTCATCATATTGAATATGTATAATATATTAATAAAATAATCAAATCATCAATGAGAGAGGCTCGTAATTATCCCCGGTCCATAAACGTGTATATAACATTGGTTTCATTTTAATTGCAACCCTCTTTTCTTATAACTAATTACGCGAATAATCACGAAATACAAATTTGGGTACTTACCAAATTACTTTGTGTTTTTCTCATATCTGAATTTATATTTCTTAATGTTTCATCCAATAATTGGAACCATTTGACGTTTGGAATGTAAACGGTATCAGTTCCAGATTTCTTTGAATCTTTTATTTTCTTTAATACCTGGGAATATGTTGACCTGATGTTCTTAATTTTACACTTTATCTCCTTTTCTGAAAATCCCGGTATATTCATCGTTTTCTCTAAACTCAAATAAGCTGCTTTTTTTTGCTTCTTTATTTTTATAACTGTCACTTTTAATGTTCCATAACGCTTCACGTTTTACATACTCATTTACAAATTGAACTCGCTCCAACGCGACATTTTCGCGAAAGAATAGTGCACCGAATACAAGATTCAACAGAGATGTGTTCGTTACGAGCCTGAGGCTGCTAATAAAATCGACTTGAACACTCGTGTCCAGACAGGTCTAAATTAGTTAACAAGTGATGAGTCATACTTGACCAAGAAAATCCATCCGGATGGATTTACTCGACTAAATTTTAACGTCCGCATATGGCAAGTTACTAAATTACTCTCCACTCGACTAAATTACTAGCCGTGTCTGAACCAGCCTTACCAGCAAGTCTCATTTTTTTTAATTAAATAAAAAAATGTAAAATAAGTCTAATTTACATAAAAATATATATTTAAAATCTGTAATAAAATTATTTATAAAAGTAAATTCGGATATTGTCATATTTATTCGTGTAATTTTCCTTTCTTTTTGTCCTATTTACGATATCCGAAAGGGGAGAGAAAATTCTGCAAATTTTTATTGTAAATCTAAAATATTATATGCTGTATCAATGAGAATGTAAGGGATTTTTAAAAATAGGTAAAAAAATAGGTTCTCTTTTATTCGAATTTATTAATAATAGTCAATTATAAGAAAAGGTTTTAATATAAGTCACACGGTGTACACTTCATAATACGATGCTAAGGTGTTGATATCGATTTACTAAGCATTTTCTAATGAAACCTTGAATTAATCACGTATTACATACAATGCAATTTTTGTTTTTGACATTTATAAAATTAATTTTATTACTACTTTAAAACAAATTACTATAAAAATATTGAGCTGTATTTTCTCCGAAGATACATAAACCCATAATAAATCCATGCGTACACCTCACAGATGACGCTAAAATTTCTACTGCATATTAAATGGCAAAATAATGAATAAATAATAAAATTATTTCAGATTTTTTCCCTTTATATAATGTACAATATTGTTTTTTATTTTTCTATATAGATAAATGCGCTATTATCTACAATTAATTTAATTAATTAAAATATAATCACGTATACGGACGTGCGATATGGGGAATGGTACGTCATTATGAAGATAAATTATGACGTCCTCGATATTTCTGATCAAGTTTGTATGATCCTTAATAGTTTTACTTAATTAACAAATATTCGGTGATTACTTTGCACTCATCCGGAACTTCGGATTTACGCTTCTGGAGATCGTTATGTACTGAATGGATTTACGTTCCATTAGTTTCGATGATATATATCTTTTGCACGTTTTGATTTCAACTCTGAAACTCAAAAAAGGCGGAAAATTTTCTTTCAAAATCTCTTTGGCATTTCCCTAATGGCCATATTCTTCAATAAAAAATCAAGATGAGAAAATTTTATGAGTTTTTTCCTCTTATAATGTATTTCCTTTTCTAAGTCATTGGAGGGAAGATTTTGCAAGTAATTTTGATATCAATTTTTATAGCTACAGTATTTATATTGCTACTGATTTTAATTCTTGAATCTTTGCATCTATAAATAATGTTGCCAATCCTCAAAAAAATAAGGAAAATTTTTATTATTTTTTATTTATTATGAATTCAATATCAACAAATATATTTTAAAAATTTTCCATCTTTTAAAATATTATATAGAAAAGATTCTATCAACAGAATGAAATTTTTTTGCTTAATAATTTCTGTATGATTTTGGATTATACAGCTAAATAAATATAGTATATGCAGTTTTTATCTATCTAATATAAAGAAAAAATTTAAAAATAACTTCATAATTATTTATTATTTCATCAACTTTAACTGTAACAATGTAATAATTATTCAGTTACTGTTTATCAATAAGAAAAAAAAGCAGAAAAATAATGAAAAATTTTATAGATTTAATTGTATTATTATTTTATTTTGATTAATTTGTTTTTATGATTTGTAAAACTAATATTTTAAATAATTTTTTTGGCATTCTTTGCATTATTCAGATACATTAGGTCAATACTATCAAAACCTCACATCAGATGAATCATGCATGTCAGATATACCTATTGGGAAATCAGGAATTTCCCAACTGACTTATCTACTAAATGAAGCTTTATATGGTTTTTGCAGTTCTTCTATAAACCACTAATTGCCCTCCAGGCATCATGATCAGAATAACATGGAATTTTATATAGTTAATAAAAAGTAGAGCTTAATCTTTTTAATTTGTTAATTCCCTTTAATTCATTAAATTCTCATTTTATATTTAACTTCATATAATAATTTTATCATCAAAAAATTAAAGCAGTTTTTTAAAAAATTAATTAGTATAATAAAGATTAAATACTTCTTATTCCTACATATTACTGTATTAAAAAAGAACAGTTTTTTAATTTTAACTGAAAAAAGTCCATATAACAATCATAAACCACCCATAAAAAAAATTTTAAATAATTTCTATAAATTTTTCTCAAAAAATTATGATCTGCAATTACAGAAAAAATACAAATTAAAAGCTATATATATAAAATTAAAATTTTTCTAATTTAAATAGCTAAAGACAGCTAAAACAAAATTTTTATTTTTCTGTTTCTAATCCTTTCAGTTATATCTAATAATAAGGGCTCAGAAATATCAAACTGAATGCAATGAAATTGTTGGGACTCAGTAATTTTAAGATATTTTAAATAAGAATACATTGATCTATAATGTTTTACTAAAAATGTAGGAATAAAGAAAAAAAAACAAACTTATATGTAACAAATTTTAAAAAATTTCTGTATTAAATTTCTATTAGTTTATATAGGAAGTGAATGATGAAAATATCATATTTAATAATTTATAATATAATTTATATAGTAAATCATAAATAAATATGAATAAATTTCAATAATTAAGCAAAGTAAACAAAATTTCTCAAAAAATTTTATCATAAAAATTTTATCACTATAAAAATATCATGGTCTAAAATGATCATGTAGATAGTACAGATATCTCTTGTATAACACAGCGTCCTACAACATGGATTCATTCTAACATGATTTGAAAATTGCACGGTACTTTTGACATAGACATTGTTATTGATTTTAAGTTTTGGTAATTTTTTTACTATTTTGAGATCTAGTTTAGGTGGCAGGACTAGTGATTACAAAATTTTTGGCTGACATCCATGTAGTAATTCTGCTGGCAGTTTTTATTTTGATTAAGAATTGGTGTTGTTTGATATATCATAAGAAATTTTTGTAGTGCTTCTTGCTGGTTCTCTTTTTCCCAGTTAGTTTTCTCATTGTCTCTTTAAAAGTTCTGACAAATCTTTCACTTCATCCAGTGCTGTGCCTGATATATGTGCAAGGCATGCATTGTACATGGGCAGTCAAATTTAATGCCACAAAAACATAAAACAAGATATAAAATAAAATTAAGAACCAATAAAACAAAATAAGAGAAAAAAGATGATTTATTTCCTTAATATGTAAATGTAAAAATTCTATTCATTTGAAAAAATAAATTAAAAAATAAAAATCAATTCTAATGCCAATTTATGAAATAACTAACTGAATTAATATTTTATGCGAAGGCAAATATTAGAATTATGCAAAGGAAAGAATCTGATATTGATGGACATGATTTATTTCATGAAATTTTATCTGTAATTACACACAAAAGCAGAAAACATCATTTCATTATCATATAACATTCTTTGATATATTTTAAAAAACAATCTTTAAGGCACATTCCCTAATTTATTTATCACATTTAGGGTCATTTTAACTCTTCCCGTTTCTGTAGCATCTAGCCAATGTTCTTTTTCCAAATTGAAGATATTCAAAGAATATTTAAGAGCAATAATGCAAAAAGAATGCCTAGCAAATTTATTAGTTATAGCAATAGATCATAAATTATTAGATGAAATTGATTTACACCATCTTATATCGGAATTTGCTCTTAATAAAGCATGCCAAACTGATTTCTTGGTAAATTGTTGTTTTCCTATTAATATGTTATTTTTGAAAATATTAAATTATTTGTTATCTACTTAGATATTTAATTAGTGAAATTTGAAGTTTATTTAATATTATAGTTATGTGGAATGAAAATTTTGTAATTTATTACAATTTTCAAGATGTTCTTCATTTATGTTATGGCTGTAACATATTGTATTATTATCAATAATTTCTAAGATGATAAGTTATGACTGTTATGTATTATTACTGATAAAATAACAAATGAAATTATTTAAAGTTGGACAATTATGACTATCAATTTTCTAATTTTTATTTTATTGACTGAATAGGGGTGGCCATCGATATATGGGGCAACCAACTAACAGTTGCACACAGGTGACCAAGTTTCTTGGCATGGCACTGACTTCACCATTTGTAGCTGGATGAAATGGTGCTGTCAATAAGTGATCAATATCATTTCTTTTGCAGAATTCACTGAATTCAGATGAGGTAAACTATATGCCATTGCAAGAAATCACAACAGCACTTGAAGCAGGATAAATACACTATTTTATTATTAGATATATATAATATATATTACATATACTAAAAATACAATTGATTTCTGGAAACTTTTTCGGAAACTCAAGTGACCGAGTCGATTAGATATATATAATATATATTACATATACTAAAAATACAATTGATTTCTGGAAACTTTCAGAAACTCAAGTGACCGAGTTGCTCACTTGAGATTACTGGCTGAGGAGGGCCATAGTAGGTCGAAAATGTTTCCGGAAAACAATTTGTATTATTAGTATATGTAATATATATTATACATATCTAATAATAAAATAGTGTATTTATCCTGTTTCAAGTGCTTGTTGTGATTTCTTGTATTTTTAGAAGCAGCAGAACTCAGTTGTTTATAGTTATAGTTATATGCCATTGTCTGAAACAGTTGTGTTAGGCCAACCTTCAATAGTAAAAATTTTTCTTAAGGCTTCAATAGTCACCCTGGGTTGTTGTGGAATTCATTTGAACTACAAATGGAAATTTGGAATATGCATCTATGCATATGAATCACATGGAGTTCATAAATGGTCCAGCATAATCAATGTGAATTCTATTCCATGGTTCTTTAGCTTCCAGTCAGCTGTGGAGGTTTTTAACTGAATCTGGTCGTACCATTTGACATGAATTACATTTGGTAACTATATTTTCAATATGTTTATCAATTTGTGGCCACCAACAGTATCGCTTGCCATTTGTTTCATTCATACTATTCTCAAATGACCATCATGCAATAATTTTAATATGTGGTTTTGTAGTGATTTAAGAATTATCACTCTTGTATAACTGATTTGCAATAATAAAAAATCTTGTTCAGTAGTAATGTTTAATTTTTTATTGAAGTATGGCTATAATATCACTTCATTTTTGGGAAACATTTTTGAAACATTTTACCATGAATAAAATTACCACAAATTTCTTCTTCTAACAAATCCTTCAATTCAGTATTTGTAGATTCCTTTTCATCCTTCTTTTCCACATTTGAAACATCTTGTATAGATACACATTTTTCAAGGGTCAGCAAATTTGAAAGTTTGTAACTTCATGATATTATGCGGTTGACTTCTTTTAGAAGTTCCTTGAGATCTCATACGTTGGCCTAAACTCATTATAATTCCAATAAATAAAATAAAACATTCACCAAAATAAAATTTAACACTGTTGAATAAATAATAATCTCAATTTTCAGGATCAAGCAAAAATACACCCACAACAGCTTTAAAATATATTATGCAACTTAGACTGTATGAATTAATAGTGTAATTAATGAAGAATAAAACCTAATAGATTTCTTAGTTAATAGTTCTATATAAATTGTCAAAATTATATAACCAAAATTGATTGCAAGCCAGCTGTGTTAGTCACATATGTTTAATAGTTCTATATAAATTGTCAAAATTATATAACCAAAATTGATTGCAAGCCAGCTGTGATAAGTCTAAAGTACTTATCACAGATGAGAGATGGAAAGCACTAAAAGTGACATTAAGCTATATATTTGTGATATTTACTTTAAACTTTCATGTTCATGTGGAAGTCACACAGTTGCGCTATGCTGCTGTTTGAAAAATAACATGGATAACATAACAAATACAAATCTTTCCCAAAATCCAACCCCTAGGTCCTCGTCCTGGGAAAGGGAAACGTTCAATTGAATATATTTCAATTGACGGCTGAAGGGGCTCTGGTGTTTGTTTTCATAAGAACTGTGGAATCTGGTTGTTATTAGTGATTATTTTGATTACTTGCACAATTATCAAAGTAATCACTAATAATAACCAGAACAGGAAAGGATCAGAAAAATGAAATATCTATAAGATCATATTAGTAGCATGCACAACAGTGACCCAGAAGTGTGTGTGAAAAACAAGCAGAAAAATAAAAGAAAGGATAAATCTATAGAAAAGAGATGCAAATAGTAAATGATCTACTACATTCAACTAAATGTTAGTTATGAATTTATTTAAAAATCAATTATGCAACTTAGATTATATTCATAGTATGTTTCACAAGGAATGTATCTAATAATTTTGTTAGTTAACAGTTCTATATAAATTATGGATTTATGTAACTGAGCTTGATTACAAGCCAGCTGTGTTAGTCGCATATGTATGTAAAGTGTTCCTTTCAGATGAGAGGTGAAAAGCACTCAAAGCAACATTAATAAATATATTAATGTTAATTTATATATGTTAATAAATATTTGTAAAGTGCTCCTTTCAGATGAGAGGTGAAAAGTACTCGAAGCAACATTAATAAATATATTAATGTTAATTTATATATGTGAAGGCAGTGATGCAACTGTCGGGAAATACCTGTAAGCAGATAATATAAATTAATGGATTTATGTAACTGTGCTTGAGAGCAAGCCAGCTTTCTTATTTGCATCTGTTTGTAAACTGCTACCTCAGACGAGTGGTGAAATGCAGTAAAAGTGACATTATTTTTACCTGTTTATTTGCATCTGTTTGTAAACTGCTACCTCAGACGAGTGGTGAAATGCAGTAAAAGTGACATCATTTTTACTTGCTTGCTTTTGTTAACATCCATCAGATGCACTGTGATCATTGTCTGAAAAATAATAATAATTAAATGATTGTAATGCTTACAGGATTGTAAACAAACATTTCTCAAAGGTTTAAGAAAGCTCCCGTTTCAAAGTAAGGAGTGAGAGGTATCATACCCATTTCTTTCCTTTTTCTCTCTTCCTATTATGTTCAGTTTTTGGGTTTTTGTTTAGTTCGGGTATGCAATACCTAAACTCCTTTTATTTTGAAAATGGGGGAAGAAGACACCTTTGAGATTGTTTGTAATCTGCCAAACCATCCTGCCTGATTTATACTTTCCTGTTTTATTATATAATATTTTAGGAATGTTAAAGCGGAATTGAAATATAATTTATCAGACTTTTGTAACTGAGCTTGATTACAAGCCAGCTGTGATAGTCGCATATGTTTGTAAAGTGCTCCTTTCAGATGAGAGGTGAAAAGCACTCGAAGCGACATTAATAAATATATTAATGTTAATTTATATATGTTAATAAATATTTGTAAAGTGCTTCTTTCAGATGAGAGGTGAAAAGCACTCAAAGCAATATTAATAAATATATTAATATTAATTTATATATACTTTATGTATTTTATAAGATTATTTAAAAATATATATGTGAAGGCAGTGATGCAACTGTCGGGAAATACCTGTAAGCAGATAATATAAATTAATTGATTTATGTAACTATGCTTGAGAGCAAGCCAGTTTTCTTATTTGCATCTGTTTGTAAACTGCTGCCTCAGAGGAGAGGTGAAATGCAGTAAAAATTTTTACCTGTTTGCTTTTGTTAACATCCATCAGATGCATTGTGATCATTGTCTGAAAAAATAATAATAATTAAATGATTGTAATGCTTACAGGATTGTAAACAAACATTTCTCAAAGGTTTAAGAAAGCTCCCGTTTCAAAGTGTAAGGAGTGAGGTATCATACCCATTTCTTTCCTTTTTCTCTCTTCTATTATGTTTAGTTTTTGGGTTTTTGTTTAGTTCGGGTATTCAATACCTAAACTCCTTTTATTTTGAAAATGGGGGAAGAAGACACCTTTGAGATTGTTTGTAATCTGCCAAACCATCCTGCCTGATTTATACTTTCCTGTTTTATTATATAATATTTTAGGAATGTTAAAGCGGAATTGAAATATAATTTATCAGACTTTTGTAACTGAGCTTGATTACAAGCCAGCTGTGATAGTCGCATATGTTTGTAAAGTGCTCCTTTCAGATGAGAGGTGAAAAGCACTCGAAGCGACATTAATAAATATATTAATGTTAATTTATATATATTAATAAATATTTGTAAAGTGCTCCTTTCAGATAAGAGGTGAAAAACACTCGAAGCAATTTATATATGTTAATAAATATATTAATATTAATTTATATATACTTTATGTATTTTATAAGATTATTTAAAAATATATATGTGAAGGCAGTGATGCAACTGTCGGGAAATACCTGTAAGCAGATAATATAAATTAATTGATTTATGTAACTATGCTTGAGAGCAAGCCAGTTTTCTTATTTGCATCTGTTTGTAAACTGCTGCCTCAGAGGAGAGGTGAAATGCAGTAAAAATTTTTACCTGTTTGCTTTTGTTAACATCCATCAGATGCATTGTGATCATTGTCTGAAAAAATAATAATAATTAAATGATTGTAATGCTTACAGGATTGTAAACAAACATTTCTCAAAGGTTTAAGAAAGCTCCCGTTTCAAAGTGTAAGGAGTGAGGTATCATACCCATTTCTTTCCTTTTTCTCTCTTCTATTATGTTTAGTTTTTGGGTTTTTGTTTAGTTCGGGTATTCAATACCTAAACTCCTTTTATTTTGAAAATGGGGGAAGAAGACACCTTTGAGATTGTTTGTAATCTGCCAAACCATCCTGCCTGATTTATACTTTCCTGTTTTATTATATAATATTTTAGGAATGTTAAAGCGGAATTGAAATATAATTTATCAGACTTTTGTAACTGAGCTTGATTACAAGCCAGCTGTGATAGTCGCATATGTTTGTAAAGTGCTCCTTTCAGATGAGAGGTGAAAAGCACTCGAAGCGACATTAATAAATATATTAATGTTAATTTATATATGTTAATAAATATTTGTAAAGTGCTTCTTTCAGATGAGAGGTGAAAAGCACTCAAAGCAATATTAATAAATATATTAATGTTAATTTATATGTACTTTCTGTATTTTATAAGATTATTTTAAAATATATATGTGAAGGCAGTGATGCAACTGTCGGGAAATACCTGTAAGCAGATAATATAAATTAATGGATTTATGTAACTGTGCTTGAGAGCAAGCCAGCTTTCTTACTTGCATCTGTTTGTAAACTGCTACCTCAGACGAGAGGTAAAATGTAGTAAAAGTGACATCATTTTTACCTGCTTGCTTTTGTTAACATCCATCAGATGCACTGTGATCATTGTCTGAAAAATAATAATAATTAAATGATTGTAATGGCTTACAGGATTGTAAACAAACATTTCTCAAAGGTTAAGAAAGCTCCCATTTCAAAGTGTAAGGAGTGAGAGGTATTATACCCATTTCTTTCCTTTTTCTCTCTTCCTATTATGTTTAGTTTTTGGGTTTTTGTTTAGTTCGGGTATGCAATACCTAAACTCCTTTTATTTTGAAAATGGGGGAAGAAGACACCTTTGAGATTATTTGTAATCTTCCAAACCATCCTGCCTGATTTATACTTTTCTGTTTTTGACAGGTTATAATATTTTAGAAATGTTAAAGTGGAATCGAAATATAAATTATCAGACTTATGTAACTGAGCTTGATTACAAGCCAGCTGTGTTAGTCACATATGTTTGTAAAGTGCTCCTTTCAGACGAGAGGTGAAAAGCACTCGAAGTGACATTAAGATTAATATATTTATATGTACTTTAAAGTGATTCAGCTATCAGGAAATATCTATAAGCAGATAATATAAATTATGAGATTTATGTAACTGTGCTTGAGAGCAAGCCACCTTTTTTAGTTTCTTCTGTATGTATGTTCATTGTTTGAAAAATAATGTGAATAATATAATCTGTAAAAATGTTTTCCAAAATCCAACCCCTAGGTCCTCGTCCTGGGAAATGGAGACATGCAATTGAAACCGTCAATTGATGGCTAAAGGAGCTCTGGTTTTTTTAATTACTTATCACTTGGGGATAATATAAACAACAATTAGCAGGTACCGTTGATCTAAATTTATTTTTTTATATATTTGCAATATTATTGATTTGAACTTAGAACCAGAAGAATAGAAGAAAGAATAGTGCTATAGAAAAGAGATGTGAACAGTTAATGAACTATTCTGTTAAGTTTAAAGTAAGTTATAAAGTTGTTTTAAAATAAATTATGTAACTTATACTATATTATATAATATCATAATTAAATAAGAATATATCTAATAATTTTGTTAGTTGATAGTTCTAAATAAATTACACTGTTCTGCATAAAAATCCTCCCTATGACAACAGTAACAATTCTATATAATTTCAACCCTGTTTAGTGCAAAAAATACCATTAAAAATGCTGTATCATCCACCAATTTTGAAAAAAATCTTATTTATAAAATTGGTGGATGATACAGCATTTTTAATGGATTTTTGCACTAAATAGGGTTGAAATTATAAATAATACACAGTTATAAGCTCTCCGTTATCCATTCCGCAGAATGGTTATCCATTCTATCTTGTTTTGATATAAAGATGTAATATTTGCACTGAACTGGTTTAATTAAAACCGAAAGTACTTTGCAATAAATAATTATTTTTCACTTTAACGGAGAGCTTATAACTGTGTATTATTTGTTGATTTAAAAGTGAATTTGGATATATTTTAGTTGAAATTATATTCTAGTAAAAATCATAATATAATGTACCATAATAATATATCATCCTAGGGCAAAATGCCAAAAAAAATTTGAAACTACAAAAGATAGAAATATGAGACAGCTTCTAGTGTCATTTCACTATACAAAGATCTTGAAAGGTTCTTTTTGTCATTTTGCATTTTGCAATGAGGATTTTACATCATAATGTATTTTTAAGCTTTTTATTTTTCTATCACTACTTTACTTCTATCCATACTTTCTATCACTACTTTTTATTTTTCTATCACTAATCTAAAGAAAGCCCCTTATCACTACTTTTGAGAAAAGCATCATTTTTAAGCTTTTTATTTTTCTATCACTACTTTACTTCTATCCATACTTTCTATCACTACTGTTTATTTTTCTATCACTACTCTAAAGAAAGCCCCTTGTCACTACTTTTGAGAAAAGCATCGAAGCTATACTTTAGCTGTAAGATTGGTGATCAAGATAAATCATGGACTCCTAAGATTTGTTGCAGTTCGTGTTCCAAACTTTGTCTGGATAATTGAAAGGTACACACAATTCAATGCCATTTGGAATTCCAATGGTTCATCATAACTATTCTAATCATGTCAATGATGTTATTTTTGTATAATTCTCATCACAGTTTTTCTGGAAAATCTAAGCACAGAATAAAGTATCCTAATATAATATCAGCAATGACACCTGTTCCTCATGACAGGGATCACACACCTGCACCAAATTGAAAATGCTGCTACAAATGCATCATTTTTCATGTTTTTGTGCCAAATTCACGATCTGCTTACCACATGATACAAGTGATCCCAAAAAGTTTAAACATGTTAAGATCGTAATAGGAAGTTATTATACATTATTTCAAAACACTACAGATCACCATTACTGCCTTGGTATGTTTACTGATCTATGAGTCAATCAGAGCACATTTTGATGCACATGATTAAATTGAAGTTTGTCTCATTACTTTTTCCATTTTCATCAATTAAATATAAATAATAATACCCAAAACCTTTTGTAAATGCATTAACTGCTAAATATTTTAAAAACTTTAAAGCTAAATAAATTTTAAATGTCATTCAATATAAATAATAATACCCAAAACCTTTTGTAAATGCATTAACTGCTAAATATTTTAAAAATTTTAACGCTAAATAAATTTTAAATGTCATTCTGATTCTGAATATTGTATTCCAAAACGATGTATTCTAATTGTTTTTATGTATAGCTGATGATGACTTAATGAAGTTGAAAGTACTTCTATAATAAAATTATCTTTTCCACTTCAAATAAGGCTTATTTATAGATATACTAATTTTAAAAAGCTTTTTTACAGTTTAAAAAATAAATGTATCAACTCTATTGGTTTGGCCAAGCTCAAGGAAGGGTTATGTTAGATTGTGTTTCGTTCTGATACTGTTTCGAGACTTTAGAGAGGTGAATTATTTGCTTAAAGATGTTTCTTCAAGTTGACAAAAGTAATTTCTCTATTTAGTATTTATATTTTAATATTTAGAAAATTAATAATGCTTTATTTAACACTTTTGTAAGTGTTTTGGGTCTAATAAATTTATAATTTTGTTGTTTAATTTGTTTTGAGAATTTATTCAATTTATTAGCATAAGTTTCTAACATCGTTTGTCATTCCGATCTAACCCTTAATCGATGCTTCCAGTGTAAGTTTCTGGTTTGTTTTTGTCAGTTAGACGTTAATTCTAAATAGAATTCTAAATTTTGATTTAATTACCGGTATATTTATTTTAGAATGTAGTAAAAGACCTGAGCTCAGGCCAAACTCTGGATTTGCAGTGTCATTAGAACTGTTAGGTAGTATTTATTTATTATTATTGGTAGTTGTTAGAATTTGCAACTTTGCAGAGGAAACAAGTAGCAACTTTGTGCTATTGTGAAAATGTTAAAAAGGTTACATGCTCAATCTGGGAAACTTTCCAGGACAGTTTTCACTGCTGGACAAACAACTCAACTCTGGGATAGTCCTGCATAATCCAGGACGTCTGGTCACTTTAGTCTTATCAAATGTTTTGCTAGTAAAATATTTAAGTATTCCCATAATCGATTGTAATGGTTAATCATTAATAGGGCTTAAAATAATCCAAAAATAATAGTAAGATTATATTAGTCAATTCAAATAATTATCAGAAAACTGTTTGTTATGTATAATCTTAACAATATTTTAATTAATATTGTTGAAGTAAATGTTCTGTTATATGACAAATGTTATACTACAAATCTTATGTAGTATTGCAAATGTAAGAAGAAAACTGTTAGTAACAAGCTAAAGAATTCATAATCCTATATTTCTCTCCAAACGATTTTATTTCTTTTTTATAAGAAAACATGGCACATATTAGTTATGAATTTTTGTTATGATTAAACTTTAGAATGCTTTTCGATTGTTTAATTTATGAAGTAGTAGTGATTAGTGTTTCCGGGCAAGAATTCCTTCCAGCCTGTTCCCGGGAATTTTTTCGTTTTCCCGTTCCCGAATCCCGACAGACTTTTCTCAGGAAATCGGGAAAATCTGCTAGAACCCAGTAATCCCTACAATGGGAAAAAAAGTACTACTCACAATGTATCTTTTAGAAATTTTTCTTATTTATCGTTATCTAGAGTTACATTGTGTTACAATATTGCATGCCATTAGAAATACACGCACGACACCAGAATCAAATAGCACATAAATAGTTAATTTTAGCTCTTGTAAATCGAGCATATTTGATCATGGAAACAGAAAACAGTTTGTATTTACACAGAAAAATATTTATTTTCCACAACCCAGGATTTGAATTAACAAAGTCATCTTCAGGTGAACTAACTAATGAAATCTAAGGTAGCTTTTCTTAATATGACATTATAATCAAATCCTGGGCTGTGAAAATAAACTTTCTCTGCAGTAAACACAAACTATTTCTGTTTTCCATGATAAATAGTTTCCATAAAGTAACTGCCGATAGTATCAACCACATTCAATTAGTTTGTTTGCGACTGATGATTGCGATGTATGTTAATGGATTGTACGATATACATAAAATCTCACTGTATACTATAAATTTGGTTAAATAAAGTTTGCATTAACTACATTGTTTATATTTGAGAAAACCTGAAATGTAACAGAAATCTTCTCAAAATGATACCATAGTGACCCTTGTTTAATTCTCAGGGCAAATTATGCACTAGTCAAGAAATTCCAGTCTATTTCAATTTAGGAAATTTTATTTACTCATTTTTTGCATTGACTTTTTATATATAGAAGTGTCTCGAAACCTCTGAAAGATTGCGCTGGGTCCACGAATCTCGTTTGCCCCACCTTCAATACGGCTTTTATTAATATTTACTGTTATAGCCATTATTACAGATGATTAACAAAAATTAAGTAAGAAAAATTATTTCGGGAATTCTCGGGAAATACGATTTCTCGTTCTCGATTCCTGAAGGTTTCAAAATGTTGGGAATTTGGAAACACTAGTAGTGATAAGCATAAGAATAAAGAGGAAAAACCAAGCACTAAGCAGAAATAAACCTTTATTTCACAAAGGAACGTTTTCGACCATTCTCCACTGGTCTTCGATTAGCTGACGAAGACCAGTGGAGAATGGTCGAAAACGTTCCTTTGTGAAATAAAGGTTTATTTCTGCTTAGTGGTTGGTTTTTCCTCTTTACTCTGATTAGTTGAGGAATGTCTACGTCTTTAGTTTGATAAGCATAAGAACTGATCCATAACATTATCATATCAATCTATTTTATAAATATTTCAAAGCATTTCATTTTAGAAATCCTAATTTTTTTTGTATATCTTTTTACAAGAAAATGCCTTGATATTGTTGCATTCCTAATTGTTCAACAAATAAACCTGGAGAAGCCTACACCATCTCATTTTGATTCCATAAAGATGAAGCAATGAGAAAAAAATGGATTAAAAATATTCCAAGAGACTTCACCCCAAAAAAGATAGTGTTGTATGTATAAAACATTTTAATAAAGAATCGGTAATTTTTGTTGAAAAGATAACTTTGAAAGATGGAAAGGTGGTTGAATACCTACGGAAGTACCTGAAATTATAAGATGATGCATATCCAACAGTGTTTCTAAACTGTCCAAACTATTTATCTAAAACAGTATGTATAAAAAGTGTGACTGTTGAAAGAAAACAGAAAATGGAAAGATTTGATGAAGATATACTGAATAATTTTTTTAAGAATGATGAAATCAATTCACTTTCATTATTCTAGAAGATCTAAAAAAGAAAAGAAAATCATCTTGATGACTTTCAAAGAGGGAAGCTGCTGATGCGAGTGGCTCTCAGCTACCGCTAGGTACTTCCCAAATAGCTTCTTTGTCTGGTTCTCCTGCTGACACCCCTGGCGTTAGCAAGAGGAACAGATCTCAACTGTCCACCCCCTCTTCTGAGGAGGTGAGACCTTCTAAGCGATCCCAGGGCTCACGACCTGGAACTTATACGGAAGCTGTAGCTTCTTTTCGGTTAGCCATCATCAAGGAGGGTTTCCCGGACTCCAAGATGGTGACTGCTGATGTAGACCTTATTTTAGATAAGATCCTGAGTGGCGTAGATGAAATTCCTTCTGGGGAGACCTTGCCACTACTTAAAGGGTATACCTTAGACAATGGTGCACTCATTTATACTTGTATAAATGGGTTCACCTGTCAGTGGCTTACTCGGCTCTTGGATGGGCGTATTCTTGGACAGGGGATTCGTTTAAAGATCATTCCTGCAATACCTGCCCAAGCCTGTGAAGATGGCCTATCGCACTGTGGACACACGTATGCAGGACGTGCGGCAACTTTTTACTCGACTCCATGCAAGTTATTCTAAAGCTATTTTAAATACAATATTATCAATGAAATATTTATTAATGTTTCATTATTGCATATAAAAATATAATTATTTTCTTAAAATTTAATATATTTTAATATTTAATCATTATTTTGATATAAATTTAAACGGTCATCCATTCATTCTGTGTAATTATTTTTTCCATCAAAAAAATATTTTGTACTATAATAACTTGATAATTTGTTATTTCTAAATATTTTTTGGCGTATGTTTATTTTTTTTTAATATAAAAGAATATTTATTATTTGAGATAAATCCTAAATCTATAAGGATTTATTAAGTCGTCTAATAATAACTTCATCAGTGTCACGAATCAAAACTAAACTTTGAGGACTAAAGTGATAAATTTAATTAAATTATTTCGTTAATTAATATTCGATGTCAATAATATTAACAATTCTTCTTTGATTTTTTGTTTTTAAATATTACTAATCGCTTTTGAAATATCTTTTTTCTTCGCTACTCGACCGTATGATAATAAATGTCCGATTGATCATGGTCGAAGAGTTTTTCTTTAAAAATTTGGAAAAAAAAAAATCGCACTTAAAACTGTACAGTGTTTCTATAAATATTTAACGCTTGAATTTATCCAGTGTGTGAAATATTTTTTGTATGTATATAATATTTTTACTTTAGTTAAGATGGAACAAAGTTTTCGCGTCGTAAATTGTTTTATAATAGCGCAACATAAACATTATGCTGCCTAACTTAAAAACCGAAAAAAAGATTAAAAACAGCGTGGTGTTACAAGACCATCACGTCTTGGCATCAGGTGAGATGCAAAATCAATAATTATGGCTTGGATTGTTCCATGTGTTGCTTCTGTTATTCTTCCATCGCGAGAAAATAAAAATACCTGTTTTAAAGTATATCTTCATTAATTCTACATTCTCTAACATTTTTCTAAGTAAAATAATTGTTATATAAATTTCAACCAGGCCAGAAAAAAAAAAATCAATTAGAATAATATTTTAACAACGTTGTAAAATGTCTTTTTTTATGTTAAAGCTAAGTTTAATTATTTTAAATTATAAGACGGTAAGTTATTTTAAGATTATTTTATTATTTTAACAGTGTTTTAAACTGATATGCTTGTGTAAATATTTGTTTTAATTTTCTGGAATGTTATGCAGATTTCGAATTTTATTGGTTGAGTTTGTAATGGATTATAAGAATCAATTAAATGACGCAGTTTGTTTTTTTTCACAATGGAATCTGACATAATGCCGATAATTTTCAACAGTAAGACTAGGTTGTCTATTGTTACTTAACGTTTATCAAGGCGGTGATTAAAACTGAGTATAAATATGCAATTGTTTGATTTAGGAAGATGATATTACGTCATATTGCATAACTGTGTGGCATTACAGTGACCAGAATTTGATTTATATATAAGCAAGACAAGTTACAGTTCAGGGTCTCGCATTGTGAGAAGCATCGTGCTTCACTAAAAAAATATTAAATGCGTTTGAAGGGTCTTCTTAAATGTTTTAGTTTAGGAGTCACGATACTTATAAATCCGGCTCTGACAGTGACGTATAAGTCATCAATAAATATAAATCATGTAATGTATTAATATTGTGATGTATTCGTCATGTTTCTATATAATCACTACGTCGTGTGACGCGATAATGGTGTAATTATTGCGTCCCACGCTATATTGCATAACTATGTAACATTATATCACACCAATGTCTTATTAAAAATATTTAATATATATATTTTTTAGTTTTTGTGATGTTTTTACGTTATTCCAGTCTCGTAACAAGGCTGTTATGGCTGTAAATGCGTGTTCTGAGGTATATGTAAGAATCCTTCAAAATCCGTTAGTATGAACAAACACGTTGAAAGCAATGAGAACCGTTACAGTTCATCCATCCGTACTGTTAGTCAGATCCCGTTCGAATACATCAAACATCCTGTCCTAGATACTGTAGTTCAAATTTTGTTTGATTTTTTTTGGTCGCATTCGACAGAAAATAACTATTGATATGGAGGAAATGTTCCCTCTTTTATACGAAAAAATGCTGGAATATACATGTTCAGAAACTTGAGTGTTTTCATCGGTTCTGTTTAGTAATAATAATGTAGAAGGAAAACAGTTTTCATACAATTACTAAAGGATCCATTCAGATTTTTGTAAATAAAAAAATGACTTAATTCTTTAGCAATTGCTTGAAAATTATTATTCTTTTTTAAATTTACAAGAAACATTTCATTAACATGATCTATCCATTCATTTAATGAGTGGTTTTATCATTAAAGAATAATTATCGATTTCATGTATTTTTAAATAAATATTTTTATCAAAAAATTGACACACTGTAACTATCTCTTTCTAATGAATAATTCGCACGAATTATTTGTCAAAATGACTTTTTAGTCAGAGCACGTATCTGCTGTAATTGCAATATAAGTCTGAGCCGTCTTCAAGTTCTAATGCATTCGAAAGTATCTGACCAACAGAACGCATGAACTGTCAACAATTCTTACTGCCTTCAATGTTTTTAATTCTTACAAATTTGTAAAGAATTATTTTCTGATCAAAACTCATTCCAAGACGTAACGGTGTTATAATCATTCACACGATCACATGATTGACCATTTCGTTAATTTTATAATGCACTGAAGTATATAGGCTATAGAACTAAATGTTTTCCCGTCTCAGACAAGTATCATGTAGGAGCCCTCAAATTATTTTATATCCTCTAAAATACAAATTTAATTATCTTTAAAATATTTATATGAGAACGCTATATATTTATAGAACTATTACAAGATACATTCATTAGTATCGTCTTGATAGATTTAATTATTATATTTTCAATATTTTTCTTCTGTAACTTATTTAATTCTCCAAGGTATAGATATTGTTTATTGAAATTCTTTTGAGCATTGACTATAGTACACTATTTATTTTATGGTTTTATTTATATGAAATTATAAAATTACAGTTGGCTTAGTTTGTAAGCCTGTAAGCTACTGCTTCAGATCTAATGTATATAATTAGAATCAAACTATAGTATTTATTTTAAATGGCCTTTAAATTTTTCCGCATTCTGCTCAGACAGTGAAGTCAGTTTCCTGATATACAATATATTTTTTTTAGATTATTTTACTCAATATAACTTAACTTACAAACCTATAAAATTCGTTTCTATACTTTTCTTTTATATATATTCATAGAGAAATATAGGAAAAATACAAACAAACCATACGCAGTATATTTAAATTAAAAACAAGCAAAGGAACATACTGTATATTATGTAGAAGTATATAGTTTTGGATTTTTATAATTATTATAATGAATATTTACATTTATTTTTGCAAAAATAGTGAATTAACTATTGAAACTTTTAGATGTATCATGTTATACTTCAGAGATACATTAACTATTTTTAAACTTATTATTATTATTATTATTATATGTATTATATATACAGTATATATTTTTGATATTTCATAAGCTATTCAGAGATTAGAAACTTTAACATTTCAGAAACGGTAATCCTTCTTCGGATTTAGAAAAATAATCCCAAGATAGATAGTAATTATCCTTAGTTCACGTCTCCTTTAATTAACAAATTAACATTAAAACAAAAAAATATATTAATTAAATAAAAATTCGTGGAATTCTCTGTTTTAAAAATTAAATTTCGTAATTATTTATATAAAACTAACTATATTGAAGTAAATTTAATTAATTTACTTTTTTATCATCAAAACAATCACTCTGCATTTATTGCTAAAAAGATAATCTCTCACAAATTTATAATTTTGCTAAATATCATATTATTTATTTTTTTTTTATTAAAGAATCTATGCCATTTTTATATTTAATTTTCTATATATTTTCCCATAAATCTAATTATTATTATTTTTTAATTTTCTAACTACACCAAATATTTAAATTGTTCAGAAAAATTAATTTAGTTTTTATTTAAATTAATCAATGGACTATTTAAAAAATAATAATTACATCATAATATGCTTGAATATTATTTCTTACATATCCTCAAACATACCCCTTGATATAAAAATTACAAAAAAAAAATTGTATAAAATAATAATAATAATAATAATAATAAATCGAAATTTCTAATATAGGTCATAAAAATATTGATTTATTTTTATTAAAAGAAATCGGACATCTCGAGTTACGTAAAGTCGAGTTAAATATATTATTTAGCAAGTTTCTTAAAAGTTTATTAAAGGTTATCTATAAATAAAAGTTCGTGCCTTCTACTTTTAGCTAAATTTCATTCAGATCTGTGTAAACATTGGAAAGTCTTATCTTTTTTACTTATCTTTTCCATTGTACGAAATAGGAAAAAAGTTTTATTTGTATTTTCCAAACTACAATATTTATTTTTTAAAAAAGAGGACATTCTCCAAAGTTTTAAGCTGGTATATATTGCTACCATTAATTTTATTTAAGGAAAAATAAATTACGTAATTTTAAACGAATTTCTCAACATATAGGAAAGAATTTATTGTATCACTATTATTATTATTATTATTTGAAGCACAATAAAGATATTTATTTCTAAATTTGTAACATTTTTACTACCAGTTATAATTCTAAATTAGATTCATAATAAAAAAAAATGATATAAATCGAAAAATTTATTTAAGTAAAACTACAATGGCAAAAATAATTATTCTATTCTTAAAGTACAATATAGTATTATTTCTTTTTTTTCTTCTTGTGTATTCATATTAAAATAGAAATTTACATGACAATAACGCATCAAGTCAAGTGTATTCAAACACGGAAATTACAAATAAAACATTCTGTAAAATAATTGAATAGATTAGGAAAATATCCGGTGTTATGTTTGCAGAAAATATTACAAACTTCGAATAATTTATTATTGTCTAAAAATTTTCTACGACGTCATATCATTATTTTGGATTTAGACAAAAGACTAGTCACGAATAAACTGCTATTGTTGTTATTACTTTTAATCATTTATAAAATTTGAAAAATGCTATTAATGATAATAATAATAACAAAACAATGGCTTTATGCAAATGCGATATGAAAAAAAAAATATATATATATATATGGGTAATAATAATTTATTGTATATTCAATACTGTGACTGTGCTTTTATTTTAATGCAGTTGTACTGTAGTTTGATTATTGTTATTTATGGAAATGGTTTCTGAATAACAAATCAAGTTTAACAATGTCAGATTTTCAAAAATTAAATTAGAATCATA
>AYEL01088828.1:0-43235 GCA_000484575.1 Olivierus martensii | reverse complement strand
TTCCTGCTGAACCGCTCTTCCTATATATATATATGGGTAATAATAATTTATTGTATATTCAATACTGTGACTGTGCTTTTATTTTAATGCAGTTGTACTGTAGTTTGATTATTGTTATTTATGGAAATGGTTTCTGAATAACAAATCAAGTTTAATAATGTCAGATTTTCAAAAATTAAATTAGAATCATAGAATAAATAATAATAATATAATAACAACGATTCTTAAATGTGATAAAGTTAATTTTACAAACTAAATTATAAATAAACAAAAGCGAATTTTGTCTCGAGAGTATTAAATTTCATTAATAAGAATTATTTTTATTGCTTATAATCCAAGTTTTAAAGTTTCAAGTAAAAATCTGAGATTTTAATATTTTATATTTATATGTTGTGATTTTAAAAGATTAAAAGATTTTTTTATTACTTTTGATGATAAAAGTTTATTCCGATTCTTAAAAAAAATCTCTATTTGTATAAAATATTGTTTTATATTGTTTTTGTTAAATATTAATTTAATAGTTTATGATTTTTAATTTGATTTAAAATTGCGATTTGGAAACTGATTAAGTTGTTATTGATTTTAAATCCTTTTATTTAATTATTATTATTATTATTATTAGAATTTGTAAGAATTATTATTCAATAATAAAATATTATTATTTTTGAAATTTTTAAATAGAACAAAATACATATTTACTTAAAAATATAATTTATACATATCTATAAAGTTTTGCTGATAATAAATAATCATATATTTATTTAAAAATATCATAATACATTTAAATTATTTATTGTATATGATATCTTCATGTGCAACAAACATGGCAACAAGTAATTTTGGTATTCCTGCAGTTTAGGAATCTGATATTTATTTAACTGATTGAGCATAAGGAGTTTTGCCTGAGCAGTCCTTTACAAACTTGTGCATGTTGCCGGATTTTCTGTTTTAGAATTAAAATATAGGGAGTTTTTATTTAAAATAATCAAATCATTTTATAAACAATATATTTTTTAATAATAAACTTTATAAAATAGTTTATAAAATGATTTGATTATTTTAAATAAAAATTCCTTATGTTTTAATTCTAAAATAGAAAATCCGGCTACATTGCACAAGTTTGTAAAGTATTGCTCAAGTAGGTAAATGTCAGGGCCCTAAACTGCAGGATTATCTTACATAGAAGTATTCTGTATACTGTATATACAGAATACTTCTATGTAAGATAATCCTGCAATTGCTAAAAAATGATCTGCAATGTTTTCCTTGAGACAGATTGCAGACAGCCTGACAGACCATTATTATAAAATACTGTATAGTATAACTAAAATCCTTTCAAATGACTATAATATTAACAAATGGTTTCATTTCAGAGATATCGTTATTTTGATGTTTTGAATGGTGACATCATCTTATAACTGTACCACTAGAATTTGAAAAATTACTAAGCATTCATTAGTAGGCATCTTGAATAATAATGAATGATCTAAGTGTGTAATACTCTGCCACATTTTGTTCTTTAAATTTCAGATATTTTTTTAAATTAAAGGCTGATTGACGTACAACAAATAAATTGAACATATATATTTAAAGGCCCAAAAATATCAAATGCCAATGAATTTATATGATTTTATCGTTTAAAATGTTACTAAATAATGTAGAATTTTATATATGCAGAAAAGATTCGATTAATAAATTACAACGCGAGAGCAACAATAATAATAAATGATATAATTATGCTAAATTGCATTTGGATATACAATATTTGAAACGTTAAATTTTAAAATATCTTTCAAAAAGAGCAAAATACCAAGAGAGATAATTGCATATGTTTAAGGTTCGCTTGGAAAGATGATAAATTACCGCAGAAAAATATTTAAAATAAGAGAGAAGAAACTTTTCATCTGAAGCATTCTTCCTCTGCATCGGATTATCGACTCTCCTGGGCATCCCTAGACATGCGCAGTTATTGATCTTCCAGACTTAGAACTCCCAGCTGCTTTTTGGATACCCTGTAGTTTCCATATAAATAATGGTTTATCCATCTACAAAATGCAATTTTAGTTTAGAATCAATGCATTTTTTTCGATACTGTATCGAAATATTAAAGGATTAAACCAATTAATATCTTTATTTTTTTAATTTATATATCATATTTTTTTAGAAAGTTTTGCGTTATTGATATCGATACCGAAGTTATTATCTAACACCCTATGCAATCAAATATTAAAATTATGAAACCAAAATATCTTAATTAATTAAATTTAAACTAAGATGATAGCCATTCATTAATTGATAATTAAACGATAATTTTAATTAATTTTTCTGGATAATTCAATTATTTGCGGTGAAAATCGAACTTGAAACTCTCGTCACCACATCTAATATACAAGTTGTATATGTAGAAAACCTTTTTGTATCCAATAAATTCAGAGTTTATTGGATACAAAACTACTAAAAAGAATGCAATAAGCATTCAATTCAGCTACGAAATAACAGTGTGGAGCTCAATAAATGCTGCTGCAAGTGAAACCATTTCTCTATTTTGTTTTTGTTTTTTAAAGTAATAAAGTCTTTACTGAGCGAGCTTAAATTATAATATGACAATAACATTCTCTTTGAAGATAAAAAAAAAAATGCATCTGATTAGCCAATTATCACATTTTTAATGCCATGTTGAAGACCTTCAATAAAAATATGTTAAAAATGTGATTAAATCTTCTAAAATCGATATTAAAGAGATGAATGTGATGCTGATGAAATGCATCTTATATAATCGTTATTAGAACCATTCCATGAGATAAACCTCCGACTTTAAGTTAAATGGTAACCGCAGCTCTCCCATTATGGTAGTTCAGTAGGCAATCATAAGAATGACAGAGTCAGAAACGAATAAAAATCATAAATCTCCAAGAACCATTGATCATGCGGCCTAATCGAAATACATTGGCTCGGATCAGCAGCCATTTAATCTTGTTTTGTATTTGCTTCGATCTTTTCGACGTAATCCGAATTATTATTACATATTAATTCCAGAAATGAAGATCGCCTACATCTTAGTAGCCGGCTATACAATATTAGGATGGTACATGAAAATTCGATCTTCAGAATATAATAAATCTTGTATGTCTTGGATTCTGTCTTAACCCGTTATGAGATTTTTTTCCAGAAGACTTTGTCAAAATAACTGATTAATTATTTGCTGTAATTAATGAATGTCGGCAATTCTAGTCGAAATTCATTAAAATATTTCATTATTATGCAATTGCAAGGGAAACTTTTAAGCATTTAAAAATAATTGGATTACCTGATCAATCGTTCCTACAAATTTTATATTTATTTATTATATTTTAATCAGATTAAAAGATCGTAAATTCGTGATACAATTTTATAAATAAACATCATTTTGACTTTTCTGTTTAATTAATCTTTCTGATATACTTGAATAACAATTTTTTTTTTAATTTTCTGCGTAGGAAGTTGTATATATATATACTTGTATATATAGTATGCTGTATGTGTATCAAGTATTTTTTGCCATTCCTGCGCCATAATTAACTTTTACTGAACCCACGCAAACGTCATTATACGTCATCATATTTGATAACTTAGGTAGACTACCTCATTCTGTACAGCTCTGTAAGATTTTATTGCTTAGTAAAACTAAGCAAAACTGAAAAATATTTTGCCAAGATATTATTTTATTATAATTAATTTTACAAAAATATTTTTTCGTAACTTTTTATTATTTTATCATTACTCAATTATTATTATTTTTTTTTTTATTAGAGCCAACAAAATTATTTAGTCCTTTCTCGATTACATTTCAATATATTGTTAAGAAAATAGAAGAAAAAACAAAAATATGAATTCTATGTGATGACAAATTTTTTATTTTTTTTTATTTTTTAGAAAAAAGAATAAAATCAATACATCGACTAAAAGAAAATTTCCGAATACAATAAATTTAAGTTTCAATTCCGAATTTCATAAAATATAAATGAGATATTTACTTTTTTTTATTTTTTTCAAATTTAAAATAAATTAATTATTTATAAGTTTTCTTTTTATTAATTAAGCAAATGCACATATGAGTTAATTATTTAACGAAAGAATAACTTAATCGAATTTTCTTGCAGAGAAAAAAAAAAACAATAACAAACAAGCGTATAAAATTTATAAAAATTTATCTATACTGCGTGTGTGTGTATATATGTGCAGTAGTTAAAATCCATTTTCTAACTACTGTATTCCAAAAAAAAAAAACTTGCAAATAATATGAAACGAATTCGATTGGATTAGAAAACTTGTAAAGATAATCAAATTTCCTAACAAGAAATTAGATTATCCAACATGATAGTAATTCTAGATACCGTATGCTGTATTGAAGCCAGTGAATATAATTTTTTTCCTTTTTCTTCTTACCTCAAAGCTGATGAGATCAAGTTGTGGTTGATTAGTGATAAGAATGCTAGGATTAGTCTCGGTAGTTATTATTTTTTAATAAGATTATTTCAGTCCCCTTAATATGAGATATACATGACAAATTAATTTATTATAAATTATCAAATTAATAAAAATTAATATACACGATAACCATCTATTCCGAATAAAATAATTCTCTGGAGAAACAAAATACATTAATCAATCGATCTATCGTGCAAGGTAAGTGTTTTCAAATCTGATTAAAACGTTTATTAAAGGTATTTATATCATATTTGAAGAAGGAATTTTTCATTATTAAATACTGTATTTGCGTGTTTAATCAAGAGTAAAATTTTGCAGATTTTTCAAGACGGATATATCTTAATTTTTCTATCACAATAAAGTAATTATTCTGTTGAATTAGAAATACTTACGTTTCGCGATATTCGTTTCACACTTTACGAATACAGTACTATAAAATTTTGATGGATTTTTTTTAGAAATATTTAAGACAGAAGAGGATTAAGAAATTTATTTTTCTTTAAAAATAAATTAGATGGTTAAAAAATTTTCTTTTTTGATGTGCATATTCCATACTGATGAGTGGTACGTATCGTATCTGGTTAACTCAAATTTGGGTAACGTAACGTAATTTTTCATTTCTATAGCGATCGATCGCAGCGCCGTTGTATGAATAATACTATAAATGATGCTAAATCGGTTCGGATTCTTAGATAATAAACTTCATTTTATTCGTGAATTAATTAACTTTATAGAAATTTTTTTGTTAAAATTTATTTAATTTATGCTAGTAAAAATAATTTATAGATTTATAAAAAGTTATCGATTATTTTTAATTATGATTCTATAATTTCAAATAACCTTCCTATAAAAGACTAGAATATATTACATTATGTAATTAAATACAGCTATTTTAGAATTATCATGTATTGTATTATTACTTTGTAATATAATAATATAGTAAAATTTCTAACAATTTAATTATCTTCTAATATTATATTTGATTCTCCCTTTACGAAGATGTATTCAACTTGAATAATACTACTTTTAAAAATCCATTAGGTTATATAAAAAATTTAAATTTTTATTGGCATAAAAAATGATCTTCTTTTTTCACTTAAAAGTTTTGCGTATTTGTTTCGTGAAAAACTGCACTTAAAAAAAATATAAATTTTGCTTGCAATATATAGAAAAAGAAATCACGCTACAATTCCTTTTCAGTTATAAAATATTTTGTAATTAATTAGTTTACTTTTTTATACGTTTTTTTTCATATTTTTAACTCCTTGAAAATAACAAAAATGCGTTTTGATTTCATTATTTTTTCAAAAAAAGCACATAAAATAATTTTTTTTTTTTCATTAAAAAGTGCGGATAAAACTAATGAATTTTATTTCTATCGATAAAATTTTTTTATTCCTTTTAATAAATTAGATTTATCATAACAACATTGAATTTCGAAATTACTCTTTTCGTGTATTTAATTTTTTATCGGTCTCGGCATTCCTGCTGAACCGCTCTTCCGATCTTATATATATATTAATTCATTATATTTTAATTTTTATTTAAAAGACTTGGAAAAATATACTTAAAAGTTATGATTCCTGTAAAAATATTAGATAAATTTAAAAGAAACAAAAAAATAATTTTTATCGGGGTATACAATTTTCTGGAAATGAAGAAACCGACAGATCATATTTTCACATCTGCGAATTTTCACAAGACGTGTACAAACATCAATAAGCATACCGATACTTTCTTCGTAAATGTGCGACACGACGTGCCATCTGTTGAAAATGAAATGCATTAAAAATTAAATAGCAATAGAATAATAATTACAATACTTGACAAAAAGAAATTTCTTCTTTTCGTAACAACAAAAATTAAATTCTAAATTTTGATCCGGTTAAAACTGTCATTAATCATTTTACTGAATAAAAAAAAACCGAAAATACGAATCCGTCCTATTAAGAATAAAATATTTTAAAAATAACGTAATATTTAAATACATAAATCACTTTATTAATAAAAAATTTAGATAAAAATTGACTTTACTTTACGAAATTAAAAATTAAATATCACGTTATAATGTATTTTTAATTTTATATAAATGTTTATACTTAAAAAAAAAAATATGTAATCATTCTAATGCTCTAGGTCTGATGATTACTGAAAGTATTAAAAATGATTTTATTATTTACAACTTTATCTTAATAGTTAAAAATTCTGAAATATTAATTTATGTAGTGATATTAAACTTTCATAAGTTTTTAATTAAAAAAAAAAAAATTAATTTACCTGAACAAAATTTTTTAATATTTTTATTGTATTTTTATTTGATTTAATCGATAAAAGTCCTTTTAAAATGTCATTATTATTGGAATATTAACATTATAAATAATTTTAAAAAATTAACTAGCAGTTTTAAATAATAATAATTTAACATCATAGTTAATGATCAATTAAAAGAGTTTTATTTTATTTATATATTTTTCTCGTTTGAATAATAATGTGAATGAAATTGAGTTAACATTACTTTCTTTGAAATGGAAAAAAAAATTATATATTTAGTTTTCTTAAAAAAATTGTTTTTGAATATATATATTCAATGTTTTTTCCTTTTTTTTTATCTAATTTCAAACTAATTTAAACAAAAAACAGATTATTGTTTTAAAATTATGTATAGTATCAATATATAACTTATTTTTTGCTTAAATTTGTTTGAAAACTAGATTAAAAATAATAATAATAATTATATTGATTATCGTTTTGTTTTAAAATGACTGAATAGTTTTTGTTATTTTCTGTTTTTAACATAAGATTTCACGCTGTACTACTAATAAAAAATAAAATATTAAAATTTTTTTGATCAAACAACTTTAAGATTATAAAAAATGAGTTAATTATATCTTAAATTAAATCGATTTGTTTTGGTATGATGGACTAAAACATTTTATAGTAGTAAACATGCTGATATAATCTGACCATAATTGAAATTTTATTCAGATTCACTAAAAATGTACAGGAGTTTAAAAATTGACCCTAATTTTTTATAAATTTTGGTTTTAATTTCGTTACTGCTTAATCCGCCGTCTTTGTAACAAAATTATGTATCTTTATATTTCTTTAATCATCGCTCTATTTCTTAAAATAATAATAATAATAAAATCTAGCACTTTAAGGTAGAACTTGCTTTCATTCGTAAAACGTTTAGAATTTGTAGACTGATCTTCAACAGAATAAATATAAAGATAATTCTGAGAGAGTTCAAAATGTTTTTGGAATAAAAATCAGTTATATTTAAGTTTTAGATTTTAATTCATAATCTTTGATTAATAAATCATTCTTTATAATTTTCGAATTTCTATATTATATCATTCCAGAAATATCTCTTGGTAAGAGAATAAAAAATAATTTCTTCCCTAAAAATAACTGCTTAATAAATAAAATATATACAGGTATATTTTCATTAAAATTTATACAGTTAAACTTCTCATTAAAAGGAATTAAAGTGAATGATTTTTTTTTCATTCATACTATTTATTATTCAGAAGTTCGTTGAGCGGGAGGTTAATGGGTGCTCTATAACTTTAGGGGACAATCTATATCACTGTTATTCTGAAACAAAATGGTTTTTGAACAAACACATATCAAATGGAAATTGTGTTAGAAAGCTAATTAAAATGCATTACACTGTATTTTTAATGCCATCTTATAAAAGAATTGAAACAAAATCATCAAGAATTTCGCTATCCATTTAAGTTGTATATATATTTTATACTTATCATTTATGCTTTGAAAGAAATGCTAAAATAACTTGATCATTTCTCGTGAATTTTTTGTTGTTGATCACATTGATTTAACAGCTACAAATTTATAATGAAAAACAACTAGTTAGTTGGCCTACAGTACGAGTATATTATTATCATGAACTAGATCATTGTTAAATATTTCAAACAATTAATTACCAGTGTTTCTCTCACATGTAAACAACTTCTCACTCAAGAATAGTTCATTCAGAATTAATTATTATACCTTCATAAATCTAAACTTTTCCAAAGAAAGTGTACTGTATTTTACATCATTGCGACAGAAATAAATTCTTTAATTGTACTAATGAAAGTCGGATTATGGACTAATTAAGTCTATAATATTTGAAAACCTTATTTTCCTGTAACTGAGGAAAAAAAAAAACAAATAAAATTTCAATATAAAGAAACTCTACGATTCCATCCTCTGTAATTTATATGTCTGAACAATTTCACACAGCTGGAATCATTCAGTAATCAGAAACGATTAGGAAGATAAAATATATTCTGTACTATATTAATTTACTTCCCAGCAATGAAGGAAAAATATCGAATACTTGTTTATATATAGAATATATGTAAACAGGTACAATATATACAGTTAAAGCAAGCAGTTAATATTTTTCCTTCATTGTTTAGAAGTTTTCGTAATGCTGAATTTCATATTAGATAAACTATACTGTAATTAGACATTCTAGCAGTCATTGAAAATGTCAACAGATCTTCACTATAAAATAATTCGTTAAAATTTTATTGTACATATAAATAATGAAATATATATATATTTGTGATATATGTGTACATATATATATTTGAAATAAAGATTTGGACACCTGATTTATAGATATTAAGTTTAACTTAAATTTTTTCTTGCGAGTTTTTATAATAGATAAATTACCGAAGTTTAAATTATCAAACTCATTGATCATATAATAACATGATAAAGGACAAAATTTTGCAAATAATAAGTTTGCAAATGTCATATTGCTGATTACTAAATTACATCCCATAAAAGGTGAATTCAAAATGTAGGAAAAATATTATGAACTTCATATAAGACAACTGATTTTATAATGTATAAAAATAGCAACTTACAAGCTCAGATTTGATGATCTCTTCAAATTATAGATACGGATCAAACACTAACTAAATAAATGTTCCAAAAATCAGCATTTTTCCGGGTTCTTCGTATGCTTACTGTGGACCGCCCCATCCGTGGTGATGAGATCGGCCCACAGTTAGATGAAGTGAAGGATGGAATTAAAAAGGCCAAACTGAATACCCAATAAAATCTAGATGTGTGGGACTCGACATATTCTTAACACCGCTTGTTCATCAGTTCATCAATTAATTTTGATCTCAATTTGGACTTATTAATACTCATAATTGAAAGAGTTTTTCGCGTATATAAGTGCTTCCAAGTAATGAAAATATACAGGGTGTCCATAAAAGAACGTTATCCGGTTCATTGTTTAAAAGATCGGAGAAGTAAAGTTTCTGTTCTTCATCGAGAAGGCAAAATATAGAAAATAAAGAAAAACCGAACTTCATTCAAATCAAAAGGAATTCTTTTAAAAACAAAATAAAAATTTCAGATTGTAATATCCTACATCATGCTCTACATTATGTTGCAGCGGGAAATTTTACTGAGAAAAATTAATTTTTATAATATATTGATAGTAATCTCCCATATTTTTATTTTTCTTTAATTGAAAATACATAATTTTGTTTATAAATTGGCATAAAAACAGCAGGAAACAATTCAGACTCAATTAAAATTGTCCAACATATTTCTACTATTATTGTTCTCGATTAATCATTATCAAACTAATTTACTTGGACATTTTTATCTAGGAAAATTGTTTATTCAAATCATGGTTCAAATTAATATTTTTATGTTTTGAAAGAGGGCGTTGATTTGAAAATAAGTTTGTTTCGTATACAGTATTAACTTTTACGATGAATTTTTATGTAATATTTCGAATATTTTATTTTTTAAAGTCTCTTATTGATCTGAGAAATGTTTATAGTAAATTTAACAAACTAGAGATAAATAAAAGATTGTGAATGATAATTTTTTTAAAACTTTAGATAAATGTTAAATTATATATTTTAATTTTAAGAAGAAAAGCTGGAAAATTTTAGCATTTATAAGCTAATCAAATTCTTAAATTGGTGTTTCAAATTAATATCGTTTGTTATGTAAGTGTTTTAAACAAAGAATCTCACGTGATGATGCCAAAACAAATAAACATCATCTCTGGTCGGAGATTAACAAGATAATGCGCATGCTTGTGTGTACTAGTCGGTACGAGTCTTTGTCTGGGTGGAGGTTAGAACGCCTCTTTGGGTTGAGTTATTGATTTAGTTATCCTGTTCTTCGATTTTGCGTCTGAATTACATAAGTAAAGGTACGAAATTGCAACAAAACAGGACTATTATAAACAAGGACACAAACTGCCATCGTTTCGTCTTTGATTAATACACGTGATGTCCAAACAGTAACGTATTCTCTCGCTGATCGGTCGTGCGTGTGTTGGTCCTCCGTTTAGGCTTAACTGAATATCGAGAGAAAGAAAGAATGGGTCGTACTAAACTTTACGTCGGAAATTTGCCGGAGAACTGTCCCGTGACCGATTTACAGACGCTGTTCGAGCAACACGGTAAAGTAGAGGAGTGCGATATCGTCAAAAACTACGGTTTCGTTCATATGTCGACTGAAGATGGGGCCAAAACCGTGATCGACGCTTTGAACAACTTTGAATTCATGGGATCCAAGATAACCGTGGAGGTTTCGCACAGCAAAGTAAGACAAAAACCGGGAATGGGTGGAAAAGGGCAATGTTACAGATGTGGAAGACAAGGTCATTGGTCTAAAGAATGCCCTAAGAATCCAAATGCTCGCATGATTTACAAGTATCACTTGCATCCTATGCATTCCCCTGGAGGTTATGGTGATCGGCCCATGCCTCGCTACGGTGGCGGATACGTGGATCGCTCGTATGGTCAGAGATACGCGCCGGACAGATTGAGACCCTATCCGGATCCTTACGAAAGGAGACATGCTCCTCCACCGTCAATTCCGAGAGACGATTACTACTACTACTATTACCGTCGGCCCTATGAGGAGTACGGATATGCTCCTCCTGCACCTACGCCTCATATCTCGGGAACCGCTGCGGGAGGACCACCAACGGTTTCCAGACCTCCAGAGAGGTATAACTTCACTGATGACCCTACCTTCGAGTGACGGACGCATCGTGGACGTGTTTGGAGACTTATTTTCACTACAAAATGAAGTCTCCTGTTGGAATTTCTTTTACTATTAATCTGAACATGTCACCAAAACTCGCTTTTTATATTACTCGCTAAACCAGTCCTCACCCTTCTGTTTTAATATCAACACAGCTTGAAAATTATGAATGACTTTCTATGATTTTGTAGTATTTGTCAAAATGGTGGCACAGCTTTTAATATTATTTTTTATTTTTAAAATATTTTGTTTGTTATATTAAATATATAACTATAATTTTTTTCAGTTATAAATATATTATATGTAAACAAATCCAAAATTATATTCTAACCTGAAAGTGTTACAACAAAATAGAAATCTCACTGGGATCTGTAAGTATGATTTGCATTAGAATTTACATAATTAGGCTAATTTTAATATTAGCTGTTTATTAATTTTGTCAGGTTAGGATCATTCAAGAAATTATTTTCAGTTATTTTAATTCAAAAACTAGCTATTGCTAGTCCAATTAAATGTTGCTACAACAAATCCATATTGAAATGCAGAACTTCACACACATTTCGTATTCTCTTCATTATAATATCAGCATAAGACGATTGTTTTGGTGTGACTAAACCTGTAAGTTGCATATTTTAGTGTCATAACACACATTTGTTAAATATATATGGAAAATTTGGATGAAAATAATTTTGTATTTTCGTGACAATAAAAGGTGGCCAAAATATTTGTGTTTCGTGTCAATTTACAATTAAGTAATAATAACAGAATGATAAAATTGGAGGATATCTCAATATAACGATTTATGTATTGAATTAATTTTAATGCAAATGTTATTTTTATTCAGAATGACGAATATTATATCTTTTTAGCTGACACAAAAATGTGAGATTCATTCAAGATAGGTATATGTAGTTTTTGTTTAATGATTTTCAAATTACAGATGTTTAAAAATAAATAAATCAGATGATTAGACAGAATTTTTTCAAAAATTTTTAAAAGACTGAAGAGGATATTGGATATTGAAGAGGAATTTAATAATAGTTAATAATAGTTTTTGAAATTCTGAAATTTGAAAATGAAATTTTACATTCACAAGTATGAATGTTCATAAGTGAGAAACTCCTGTATTTCCAAACACAATATTTACTTATTTATGACTAATTAATAATGAAAACAATTACTTATATTAGTTAATAAATTAATATTAACTAGAAATTTCCCACTCATATAAATGAGCGGAAATATACTGTTGTGATCTAATCTTATAATACTTTATACAGTATAACTAGAAATTACCCGCTCATATAAATGAGCGGAAATATACTGTTGTGATCTAATCTTATAATACTTTATACAGTTTAACAGCATATTGTGTAATAATAGCTTATCTTGCAAATTTATTTACTATATATTTTATTAAGCATTAGTTCAAATGTGTAGTAATTGCACGGGGGCCCGTGGAGGTTGCACCTCATGGGTGCCGTGCCCCTGACGGCCCCACTCCACGGGTGGGCCCGCGGGGCCCCCACCCATAAATGGACCCCAGGCCCATCGGACACATTGGGTTTCATCTTCCCAGTGGGCCTACAGCCCGTAAGGATATGAAACCCCACGGGGGGCCCCATGGGGTGGAGCTGCACCACCGGGGATCAAGAGGCCCACATAATACTGTACTTGGCTTATTTTTTTACATATGAGATGTTTTTGATGGGATATATATATTCGTAGAACCACTAAGAATATAATCGTATAGTTATCGTTAATTAATAAAAAGTGTATGAAAACTTTTTGAAAAAGTCTAAAACATCTGCATTGGACTCCCTGGGGCGAAGGTCCCAGTGCAGCTGCATTGATTCAACTTACTCTCTCTAGTAATAAATTTTTGAGCTATCATCTCCGAACTGACATTTTTCTTCGAATTATCTTACAGATAACAATTTTTATTTTTACTTTCAATAGAATCTAATCTATTCTGAAGTTTTTATCTAGATCCTAGAACTGTTTTCTTACAGGAAATCTAACTAAATCTAATTCAAAGTTCTTTTCTGTAACGAGATCTATGATAATTCTTCGACATTTAGATATTAGAATTCCTCCGAGTTCTGCTCTTTTTCTCTCAAATATATCGGGAATAATTAAAGTTTTAGAACTTTAATTATTCTCTAAATATATAATTAAAAACCTTTTCGATCTAAAGTTACATCACCTTTAATTTCGCTCTTCTAATTCGACTTCTACAAAACAATATCAGATCTTTCTTATGATCGGTATTAAAGAAAATTATATTTTATCTTCACTCCAAATATCTCTCTCTCTCTCTCTCTCTTTCGTAATTCTACACAAAACGAGTTTTTCAGAGAACAATCTATCGTATTCCTCCACAGATTTAATTCTTTTCCGTGGCATTGTGCAGAAATTCGATCTTAAATTTCCATCAATTTTTAATTTAAATTCCTGAATCATAACTGTATAAACTCTAATCTTACAAACATCATTATTTTATAAACATTTTTATTATTATATAATTCGCAGACAACTACAGAATAATAATAATAAAAAAAAAATAAATAAATAACAGTCTAGTTCGAGAAATTATCTTTTTACGCAAGAGTCTCTAGACCATCGTTTCCTCTTATTATTGTTACACACTTTTTACAAATTGTCTTTCGTCACGCCTCTTTCCATTGTACAAAACATTTTTTTTTTTTCTTCTCTTCTGTTTGATATTGTCAATTGTTACATTTATGACTCCATAACAATTTTTCACTTTATTTGCCGTTTACGTTTTGTTACTTTAAGTAATTTCCGTTTAATAATAAAAAAATATTTTATATATTTAGAAATGTGTGTCGTGATCCAAACTTCGGTAGGATAGTTTAAAACATCAAAATTGCAAAATTTTGAATTTTTTCTGCTATTATTTCCTACTCTTTAATTGTTTATCCGAACTACATCTCTGATTTTTTTTTATAGAAGCAGAAGCCATGTTGGTGGACCCCTTACCACTCAAATTAGAGTATAAAAGAGGGTCTACATCTCTGATTGAAGTCCTGTAAGTAACTCTCTGTAAAGTGTGTTTTTAATCGAATTTTCTACATCTATCTGTAGCTTTTTTTTTTTTATCTGAGTTAGATTTAAGAAAAAATTATAAATTGTCTAGATAAATTTTTCAATTAAATCAACAACAAAATTCACATTTCTGTCGAGTTAGAATATCTTTTCTAAGCGAGACTTTCAATACATTTATAAATATTGTTTCATTCCTACTATGACTTTCTAACTCTATAGTTCTCTTCTGATCCAAATTAGATCTACAGTAACATTCTTTTTTTTTTTCCTCCTTTTCTTTCACTAAAATTTTCTTCTTTTTTTATCCAACTTTTCTCGATTGCTTTTTATTCTAGATTGATTTATAGTACTATTACCGTAAATCATTCCACTGCAGTACTATAGTACCTTTTATAACCCACAACTTTCCAAGCTAACTCTGCATCTACACTTTTTTTTTTCTTTTTTTTTATTATTCCAACTCATCAACTATCTCTATAGCAACAGTAGTACTTTTTTACCAACATAACACAATCAATAATAACTGTTATTAATACTTTTCTTCGGAATTTTACAGAATTTGTTTAATGCCACTACTATAATAATAACAGTCATTATTATTTCCCGCGATAATCGGTGTTATTAGAGGAATAAAACTTTTATAAAGTAACACCATCTGCATAATAAATGGCATAATAAAAAAAAAAAAAATTACAGAAAACACAAAAGTGTAATGTATTCTGATTTTGCAAACTTTATAAACTAAAGAATGGTTCATAAATAGGTCGACAAGTTTATAAAGTTTTAAGAGATATGTGTATAAATATATATATGTGTGTGTGCGTTACATATCTATGTGCCACGTGTGCGGGATGTGCTGCAGGTTTTTTTATGGGTTTAGCTAATATTAAAAAAAAAGGAAAAATAAAATTTTATACTGCAAAACTTTTTACAGGAGAATTATTTATACATTGTTGATGCGTATTCTCTCCATCCGGCTCATAAGATTTTTTAAAACTTCATTTGTATGCGCCAACAGCGTTAAGGGAAAAAGGGAAAAAAGTTTATAGATATGTAAGTTTGTAGTTAATATGTAACCCTAGAACTTGTTTGAATTATGTAAATATTTTCTTTTTTCTATTATTATTTTTTTTTTACTTATGCATAAATACACTGTCACGGGTTGCTTTTATGCTATATCAATTTTTTTGTTGTTGGCCCCCAAATATTCTTATCTAAATATGCAAAAAGTTAATAAAACATATAATCAAATAAAGGAGAGTGATATTAAGCCAAGAACATAAAAAAAAAAATAATAATAATAATGCAAGTTAGGAATATGAATGGAAAAATTCAATAATCGATTTTTATTTAAGAGAATATTTCAGTATAAAGAAAAATAATCCCTGACAGAATCTCAATCTTGAAAAATGAGTTTTTTCTTACCATACATTCGTGACAGGCCATCTTAGCTTTTCTCATTTCCATCTACTTTCTCATAATCTCGTCTTCTTTATATTATTTTTCTCTCTTTCTCTTTTCTCCTCGTTGTCATACATCTTGCATCAAGGCAAACAATATTGTCTTCCCTTCCACTTTTTACTAAACTATAAAGTATTTTTCAGATTAATATTAGTAGATGGAGATATTTTCTTGTGCTGTCTGATGGGGATATTTCCTTTACTAGAAGATTCACTGCTAATTTTATTGAAAAATTTTCTTTTTATGTCTTTGGGCTATGTATTTCCCTATCTGTCATTTAATTAAGTATTTATAGATTGATATGTAGGATATTTGCAAATAGTTGGGGACATTTTCATATTGTCGAGGAAGAATTTCATTACTGGATCTATATTCTTGTTTACGTGTTTATTAGACTTGTGTGAGAATTTATTCCGTTTATTAAGTACAGTATTATGCTCCAAAATCCTGTCTATCCTGTTATTATGTAATGAAATATTCTTATAATTTACTTGATATATAAAACTAAATATATAGGATATGGCATTCTGATTTTTGAAAAGAAAAATCTCTAATGAAATTGCAAATAAGGAAAATTTAACGATATTTTCATAAATTACCCTATACTTTAAAGAATTTTAGAATACTATATATTACCCGCTCTTATAAATGAGCGAAATCTTGTGACTTAATCTTATAACTTTGCAGTATCACTCGAAAAAAACTTCTGGAACTCTTACACAAGATCATTGAATGGCGGCCATTTTTAAGTTATAGCGCCATCTACGTACTTTGTCTTTCTAGAGAAACTACAATTTTAATTTATTTTTTAAATTACTAATAACGACAAAAAATTTGGATGTCGCAGAAATCCAAAGATTAAACATTTCTAAACGATACCCTATTTATAGGAATCGGTACAGTGATTCGACTGGCAAAAGGGATATCCAGCCAACCACGTTTCACTATTAATATATATGATGATACTTATTTTAAAATGTAATTATCACAACAGAAAATTAGCAAAAAATTCATTTAATTCAGTCGGGAAATTTCCTTTAATTTATTGAAAAAATTTTGGGGAAATTTCTTGTACGAGTTCAGAAAAAAATTTGAATACGGTTTCTCTAAAAAATGAAAATTTTTTTACGCTTTTATACAGGGAAATTTCCCTATTAAATATTTATACGATTGATTAGAGAACTTTTTCTGGGGAATTTACGCGGATAAATATACGTCTCGGACGTCTATTCCAACAAACGGCAAATTTTTCAATTGGACTTGAAAAAATAAAGGGTAAAAAAAAAAAATACCATGTTTAAAATCACTCAAAATAAATAGTAAAACAGTAAAAATTTTCATGTGCATGTACAGATGGCAGCACACACGAATATACAAGTGCAGTTTAATTTATTATTCATTTTCTTCTTTCTATCTTTCTCCATTTTTCTTTTCTATTCATTAAAAATTTACATCTTTAATTTCGTAGACTATACTTTATCATCAAAGAGTAAAAATTTCGTTTTGAAATTTTTACTCTTTAAGTGGTTAAAATAAAAAATAATAATAATTGCAGAAAAAAAAGAAAGAAAGAAATGTTCTTCGACCTATCAGTATCACGCACTTTCAGCTTTTCCTGATAGAAAATATTTTCTGTTTGGATAATGTAAGTTATCGATTATGTTTCAAGTAAAAAGTCGTTTTTTGATATACGGTCCACCCATCTTAATTTTGTATTCTCGCAGTCGTTTTAATGTTCGAAGGGAGTGAATCTTAGAAAATTCAACATCGGCAAATGATACAGCGTGTATTAGTTATTAAAAATGCATTCCGCTCGTTTTTTTTTTTTCGTGAGGACGAAAAACGAACTCGTATACAGGACCATTAAATGGCGGCCATTATAAAAGTTAAAGCGCCATCTACGGATTTTGTCTTTTTAGCTGAAACTACAATTTTAATTTAATTTTTATTCTTTAATTTTTAAATTATTAAAAAAAAGCGCGTGTTGCATAAAAAAACATCAAAATTGAAAATTTAGTTTAATCCGCTCTCGTTGTCGAGCTGTAAAATTATAAATTTGGCCAATTTAAACTAAAACATTACGCTCATTTTTCCCGTTAAACTAGGATGTATTGAGAAAATCTAACTTTGATGCTATCTAGAATTGGGTTATTCGCCTGATCAACGGTTATTCTCTTTCGATTCTCTTCAGTTTCTGGTTGACTGCATGCAGTGAAGCAGCAACTGGAAATTTTCCATAGAAAACAGTACGTATCGCCTTACGCTGGTGGTGGTTATTCTACAATTATTATAACGATAATTAAACTTTACTTCACCTTGCAATCAACGTAATCTTTCCCAAACATCCGTTAAGCTTATTAACCCCTGTGAACAAACTTGAAATAAAATTGCAAAGTTTTGTTTACTTAATAGTGGGTTTTCAATTCTTTCCAGTCTGTTAGATAAAACTACTTCATTTTATTTCTTTCGTGTGCACTATTTTTTCATTACTTTTCGTGTTTGCTTTTTACGTGTGCTCAGTTTTTTCATTTTTTTTTTTTGCTTTTTTCTGGAATATATAAAATGCATTTTAAAGTTCTTAGTTTCTATTATATTTCGCTATTGGAGTTAGAATATTTTATAAAAGTTTAAGTATTTTTAATAATTTATCTCGAATCCAACAAGCAAAGAAAAATATCTTTCGCTTTTTTTACTTTTTTTTACTAAACTACAATATAAAATATTTTAAAGATTGATACTATTGTTCGTAAGAAGTTTGGCCACGAAAATTCCCTAATTTTAGGGATTTTTCTCGGCTAAGCTTCTTTTATATCGATTGCCAAGAAAATTCCTCATTAAATTGATACAACAAGAATTTTATTATGGAGAAATTAATCCAGCAGATCATTACGATGCATGAAAATTTCCATATTAGATCATTAAGAGAAATTTTCTTTATCTACTACAGCTAATTTTTCTACTTGCTGGCATACTTTTTAACTTTTTTAGTATACACACAGTACTGTATTTTTATCATCGTCGTCTTTGAAATAAAGAAAATTCCCTACTGAATCTTACCGATTTAAACAGCTCGGAGAATTTTTGTTTACAGTATACAGAATTTTAGCTTTTCTATTACGCTAAAAGGGAAAAAATATATTTATAATTAACTGATTTTGCTATTAAATCAATATAATAAACACGAAACATCAACTAATTAATCAATAATAAATTTATATGACTTCTTTTTTTTTCTAAAAATAAAATGTTATTGTTTTTTCTTGGCAAACAGATGTACATTCCCATTTTTTTAATTAAACAAAGATAAAGATAATATAGAAATTGTCTTTTAATTCTTAAATTTCTTAAATAGCAAGATATAAAAATTGTGCAAATAAAGATGTGTGTATGTATGTGTACACGTTTTTTTAATTCCATCCACACACCTGAAACCTTGCTCACCCATCCATTTACAAGGTTGAGACAACCTTTCAGGTGTAAGGAAAGGTAACTCAAAATATCTTCATCATTGTATCATTTTTTTAATTAATGCAAACCTCTTAATTATCAAAAATAGTTTTTTTAATAACCAAAATTAATTTTTTAAACCGTAATAGAAAAAAAATAAGAACCTTTCCCTCCCTTTATTATCAAGGGAATTTTTATACAAAGGAAGAAACAAATGACAGCTTTTAATAAGCAGGTGACGTGGCACTACATGTGGGCCTAACACACCTGAAACTTTGCTCAACTGTACCTAATTGCTCAGGTTGAGACAAAGTTCCAGGCACACTAGGGACACATTTTTCTTTGAGGTTTCCTGTAGGAACACTTGTTAACTGCAAGGTAAAAAAAAAGACATGCTTTGTTAGAATAGAACAAAACGGGCCTAAACTCGGTTTGGCCTCAAGCGACAACTCGAGTTGCTTGCATTATGAATTTCTTTAACGTTACTCCTTGAATACGCATTCCTTACTTTCCAGCGTTATGTTTCTTTCTTGCTCTTTTTACAACGATATGCAATGTCAACAAAAAAAAACTGAAACTGCTTCTAAAACTAGGCACTACCTAAATATCCAGGGGGCAAGTTGTACCACACAAAACTTCAACTCGATAAAGATAGTCGGATGCATTTTGTAAGAAAACCGAAGCTTCCGGCGATGGTTCCTTCAAAACGTTTCCTTTCTTCTTATTTTTTTTTGTTGTTGCACTCCCCTTCCTTTATCGTCTTGTACCAAACCAGTCGGACTATCTTGGATAGGTTTCGAGTTTGGAGTTATTACTCCAAGTGATAGAGATTATCAAACTTGTCTAAAATTAATATAACAAATCAGAACAGAGAAACAGCTGCAACGCTTCCTGTAGCTGCAGCTCCCAATAGTCTAGGGCTGCTGCTGCAGTTAAATAAGTAAATGAGGAAGTAAATAAAATTTTTCAAAGTTTTCAGCGAGCAGTAAAGCTAATTTATTTGTAGGGGTCTTATATCGAATTTACTAATTGTTGGTAAGGATTACCTGTACAAAGCAGAAGGGAACAATTAAGGTTTCACTTAAAACATCTCCCGTCTACTACTAATCTCTCTGTGACAAGGAATTTATGGCTAGAAAACCTTATTCATCCTTACAGGATAATGTTCTTTCTGCAGCTTGTTCGTGTCACATTGCTAGTAATCCAGCAATCAATTTTTCTTTCCTTTAAATTCTTAATTACCACTTATTCCTTTCTCTTTTAGTTAATTTTCTTTCTTTTGTTTTAATCTTTCAAAGCACAATTTTCATTTATAAATGTCTACAGGACCAGTTTTCGTGTCATCAAATAATGACAGCTTTTTAATAAATAGTTCCAAATTTTTCTTTTCCGTAAATTTCCGAATACCGTCATTTATTTCTATCATCAGATGAATCTCTCAAAGCAAGAACCAATTACCATATTTTCCATAGAATTAATACTTCGATTAGTGAAAATTTGATTAGCGCGAGAAATTCGTGGAACCAATTATTCGCGTTAATCGAGGCCTACCTGTAGTTAAAAGTTGCTATGCACAATATTAAATTTTTATAATACATGTAAAAATGATATGAAATTATTTACAATATAATTAAATTAGTATTATGGTTAAAATTAACAATATAATAATCTAAATTAATTTGGTCTAAAAATCTAAAAATATGTTTTAATAAAATTTATTATTTTTTGAAAATATTATATTATTAATAAGCTGTTTTGTTATCTTTTAATATTATAAAAAAATTATTATTATGGGAAATAATAATATGAATTAATTACTATTGTCATAAATCCTTATTCTAATTACATAAAATAATTTCATTTAATTATTTCATTATTTTTAAAAATTTATTTTAATAAACAATTTAGAATGCTTAACAATATCTTCGGATGAAGAAGAAAACAGTTCTTCAAGAATGGAAGTCACTGCAAATACTATATCCATATTAGGAATCAACAAATTAGAACAAAAAGACATTTGTTTACCAGACTCAACAACAAGTACTGAAAATGTAAGATTGGTTAGACTTTAGACTTTTATTTTATTTCAATTTATATAAAATATTAATTGTGTTACATTAAAATATTTTACATTAAAAAATTGATTTTTGATTGATATAGAAAAATTTGTAATAGTATAAATCAATGTTCTGTCAACTTGTCACAAGTATTTCATGAAATTAGGAAAGTTCTGACAATAAAAAAAAATGTTTATTGCTAGTATTTAAAATTATATCATTAAGTAATATAATATACTTTTATTTTTATCATTTGACCTAATAAATGAGCTGTAGCATAGTTTATATTCAGTCCCTATTCCAAGAAGATATGCAATGCATGTAATATATGCATACAGCAAAAAAATGGTGGTGCAACAGATCCATTCACCATTCCATTCCAAACAAATCCCTTTTTAAGTAAAAATCTGATAACAGCTAATGCATTGTTTTATTAAAATTTACAATATATGAAATGAAAACTCTAATTTTGTAAAGTTGCATTATTCATATTACATTTGCAATTCATTATTCATATTACATTTGCAATTCATTATTCATAATTATAATTAACCTAACCATTATATGATTCTGTAAAATTTCCAGAATCCTGCCTGGCTCAGTTCTTCTAACTTCCAGAAAGTTCTAAAATTAATTAATTAATTCTAATACTAAATAAAGACAAACTTACAATCAGAATTTCATGGTTGTTAAGTAACAAATAAGTATTAGAACAAATATAACAAAAAGAAGCTAGTTCATTTATAAACTAGTAAGCTGAATAGTCCTAAAAATAATTATTGAAACAATAATAAAGCACAAAAAATTTTTAACAAAAACTTGCTTAATATTTAATCAAAAATTCAAAAACAATAATAAATAATCTTAAATAATAATTTGATCTATTACTTCCACATTTGATACAAAAAAGTGCAATCATTGTCGATATCATGAAACCGTTGAAAGTCACTAGTATGTCATATAGTTTTGAACTACACCTCATTACCCTTGCATTCAAAATCCTTTTTGTAACAACTTTTACAAGTTCCGTACTTGATTCATTTACAACATTGGTGTAACAAATTTAATTTCTAGTTTACAGATAAAATAATTCATTTCATCCTCTTTACAATTTGACAATTATCATTTATCAATTATAAATCATTGATAATAGACCATTCTTTAATTCTTTCATATATCAAGTTGATCAGTGATATTATTTTAAAATAGATTGTCATATGATAAGTGAATTCATTGGGAAAACAGCAGTTCTTTTCTGTAACTTGTAATTTCTAATTTTTTGAAATGGATAATGTGAAATGTAAGTTAGTCTGTAAAATAAACTTAATACTTAAAAAAAATAAAAAGAAATAAGAAGAAAAATTAATTAGGAAAGGTCTCTGTTTAATCTTCACAATTTACTTTTTCATCTCTATGAGCTGATATTCTTAACATTAATCAATATAAAAATTAAAAAACAAAAAAATTTAACTAAAATAGAAGAGAATGAGAGAATAGTTATACAATGGTGCCTTGGTTAACCTTTATCCCTCCATTGCCTTGGCTCCTTAGGCACACCCCCTCCTTCTTGCACTCCTACAATTCTGCAGCTGAGGTAAAGTTTAAAAACTAATAACTTTATTAGCGTGAGAAATTCGTGGAACCAATTATTCGCGCTAATCGAGGCCTACCTGTAATACAAAATAACAATAAAGAAATTATTATGTTTTCTGTTTTAATTAAATTTGCTAGAAGGAATAAACTTGCGAAGAATAAACAAGAGATCAACCAAAAATTGCTCTGCGATCGACCAGTTGATCGCGATCTACAGGTTGAAAACCCAATATATATAAACAAGACTACAAAAATTTTAAATCAAGTAAAACAGCTAAGATTATTATAAGATTAAAAAAAATATTTTGGATTCAGAATGATGAAATTCAAAAGCACTTATCTTAGAAAAAAAATTATTACAGAGGGATAAAAATATATCAAAAAGCAGAAAATTATATATAAAAATAGAATGATTATTAATGGATGGTGTACACAAATAATACAATCATTTAAAAATAATAATAAATGATAAGATTTTTCCAATTGGTCAAGGACATTTAAGATAAAAAGTTTTGTTATTTGACTTTCAATGTGTTAATTCCTATTATGAATTAACACACTGAACAATTTGACTTTCAATGTGTTAAGTATATTTAGCATAAATTTTTTGTTATTTATATTCTAATAATTTTGTAAATAATAATCTTGTTGCTTTTTGTACAGAAAGTCTTATGCAATCAACTTAATTTAAATAAAATTTGTTTTTTCATTATGAATACAATAAAGCAAAATTATTTTAGTTTTTTTTTTAACATTATATATACACATTTAGTTAAGGATTAATCAATCAGATAAGAACCAAATACTATCTCAATAATCCAGTAGTATGAATATTTAGATTAAATAGAAATTAATGATTAAAAATTTTAGAAATGCAACTCTATTTGTTGATTAACATCTGAAACCATAAATTTTAATACTTATTTAAAAATAAAATTTATCTTGACCTGAAACTGAATGGAAGACCTTAAAAACAACACCTTAACATCCTACTAAATGGACTACCAAGACACTATACAAATTTCCTCTTCAGAAAGCTTATATACTGAATTTAAGCAATCAAATAAATCAGATAAGCTAACAAGCCTACCATTAGTTAACCTTGTAGTAAATCATCAATTCACTCATGTATTTTTAAATAAATAAAAAATGAATAGATTTTCAAATAAAACTCTTAATAATTAGAGAATGTTTTAACATTATCATCCTCCATAAATAAATATGAATTTGAATTTAATTTCATTCATATTTATTTATAGATCTTTAACTAATTTTAAAACATTTTTAAACTGGAGAAAGTTTTATTCAAATAGCAATTTCCTTTTTTTTAAACAATTTTTATAAAACTGAAAATATTGGTTAATGGATTAATTAAAGTCTTACTTTACATATTTAAAAATGTTTACTAGCTAAATTTTATGTTTTTAATTTCTATATAAATATACTTCATAATTAGCATGAAACATTCCTTTTGAATATTTTATATTACAGTATTTTATAAAAACAGCTTGAACATATTACTATTTAAACATTATATATCAAATATATTAAAATAATATTTATTACTTTAGTAATTCATATTGAACCATTGAAAAGTTTTATAACGTGTATATAATTAAATTATATATTGAAAAATTTAAATACCTGCAAAGATGCTGTAAAGATTGGACTTGTTTAAACCTTGAAACCGGGTGAAGAAGTTGTACTTGCATTGGACCAAGAATTGGTCTTCGATGGAGAAAAAATAAATAACGTCCACTTCGAGAATGGGCTACAGCATTTTCAATAAAATCCACAATAGTATTACTTCGAAACTTTTGTTGACAACCAAAACTAAAATTACCTATAAAAAATTTTTTGAATTTTATCATTTCCTAATGTTAAATAATTTTATTGCTATAAAAATATAGAGGCAACCAATTATTTATTTTATAAATTTAGCTATTAATAGTATGTTATTTTTAAAAAAATGCTTGAAATATTTGTAGAGAGCACCCATTAAATGTATTATATATGTTACAGTAAAAGTGATTAATTGGTGAATATGCATAATTACCAATTATCTTGGAGAGTTTGATAAATTTCATTAAATTTCTCACTTTTACTAGCCATTATGTATAATTCTGAAATGAATTTAGTTAGTTTGATAAATATATTACTTTTGAAGTGATTTTTGCATAATTTCCAAAACACAGTTCATAAATTTGATAAATATCAAGAAATTTTTCCATCTTTTGTTGTTTTAATTAATAATTTAATTATAGGTTTACTGTTATTTTACTTTTACAACAGTCTCTTAGCACTCATTCACCTTTAACTTTGATTATCTCTATACGTTTCAGTACGTTTTCAATGTAGTCTTTCACATCCTCCTTGCTAAACTGAGTCACTAATATACATATGAAACCAGAAAAATACACAAATTAAGAATTTCAGAATATTTGAATGTAATAAATAAATTGCTGTTCTATAATTTAAATTAAAAAAAAATACATGTCACTATTGTAATATGTACCTACTTAAATGGGTAGTTTATGTAAAAGTCACATAATAAGTCAGTAATATAACAAACCTTAACTTAAAAGGGCATTTTTTATACAATATTTCCAAGATAGAGGAGGTCCTCATTCATTACTATTGCATGTTCTTTTTTCATCTGTATATATATATATAGCTTTTACTGTATGGATTTCCTTGGGATCAGAGATGGGTTTCACAATTCTATTGTCATCTTATTTTATATTAAGGTCAATCTCATAGTGCTTTTTGGCTAAGACCATGTTAAGGTTACTCTATGCTATATCGTATTTATACTCTGCTATAAACTTTTCAGCCAAACTTCAAGAGAATTACTCCATTTGAACCTAATACTGCCAAATTAATCTCTTGATATATTATAATGGTAATTTTAATTTGAAAAAATTTAAATTAATTTAAGCACCATCTCAAAACTAATAAATATACTAATGATTGAATCAAAGTGGTGCAATCTATGAATTAATGATTAAATTAGAATTTACTAATTTATTTGAAGAAAAAAAAAATCAATAAATAGCTATTTATCATACAGAGATCAACATATGTTTCAGAAGTTTTCTGCATACTTTACAGACAAAACATTGGAATTGAAATTAAATGTTGACCAGATTTCAACTTACAATGTACACTTTCTTGATGTAGATGTTGACTTATCCCTTGATATATTTAATACTGGTGCTGAATGCAAAACTGATGTTTATAGGAAACAAACAGTCTTATGCACCAGTCTTGATTCCCATTTGGTCTGATAACTCCTATAACATTTAAGTAGGTACACAGTGGCATTCAGGGCACTCTTTAGAAGGGCCATAACCCATTATAGCTCTCTAGAAGAGAAGCAATGAGAATTTGACTATAATAATCAAGCAGGGCATCATGCACAGTTATACCACTTTCTATATGCAAAAAGAAAAATAATAAAGTTCAAGATAAGCTCTAACCTATTATATAACAAGATAGCACAAATAACTGATAGAACACCAACTGTAGAGCCATCCCTGTCATCTATGAACTATCTCTGGTATGCATGGCCAGGAAAGTAAAAATTTTAAATATTAACGTTTCGACTGCAGTCATTATGTTCTCACAAGTTAGGATGGATAATGACCTTATTGATTCACTCCAAGTCAGGTGTGTATACTGTACCAGCAGATAATAAAACCACAAGACAAGAAGACTAAGTAGGCAAGACTATTAGAACATTGAAGCAAAGGCTAGCAAAACATAAATGTGAATATATCACAGACAACTTCTTGACCAAAAGGCATTATGAAGTTATCCTTGATATAAAATAGGACAATGCCAGGATTGTGAAGCCCATTTCTAATCCTAAGCCCATAAAATGAAACCAAATTTTAAAAAGTTTTTAAGATTCCACCTGCCTTCATGAATTGACTGATACAGTGATACCTCGGATCACGAACACCATTTGCGAAGAAATTTTGCTTCGCTTTACGATGCTTCGTGCACGGAGTGCATGGAGCGCACGTGACTCGCGGCGCACAAAACCTTGCCCACAGCCTCGCACAGAGTGCATGGAGCGCACGTGACTCGCAGCGCACAAAACCCTGAGCACAGCCTCGCCCCCAGCATCAATCCAGTTCGCCCAGCTCATATGGGTACAGTAAAGTTACAACAAGTGTTGATATTTTAGTTTTTTTTCTTTACTTAATTAAATTTATCCCCTATTATGGCTCCCAAAAAAGTTAAAAGTGTTAGTGAAGATGGTATTAGTGTTAGTGTTAGTGAAGGTATTAAACATGCTTTCTTCTAATATTACTGTTATATTTATTTCCTTTCTGTATTATTTCCATACATAAAGCCATAACATGTTAAAAATTTTTTCTAGGAAAAAATGCATTATTTGGATTTACATTAATTGCAATGGGAAAAACTGATTCGGATCACGAACAGGGTCAAGGAACGGATTGTGTTCATGAACCGAGGTATCACTATACTTGTATATCCCACTAATATACAGTCAATCAATGTGTTTCATTATAACATATATAATCAATTTTATTATTCATTCTTTATACAACATTCCACTACACACAATAATACATCAATATCACACCTAAAATTTCCACCATTTTGAAACTGGCAATGATGGAAATTTTAGTGTGATATTGATACATTATTCTTCTAAAAACAAATGGTATGCATCAATGATGGAAAAATCAATGGCCATGTCAAAATTTTACTAGCATGCATAAAATTTTATAGGAACTTTTAATTTTACTTAATTTTGTTCTTATTTATTTCAAACTTAAATATTTTTTAAACTCATTTATATTGTTTTGATAATATATATATATTACATTATATCTACAAATGTGAATATTTGTGTTTTATTCTGATAATTAGTTTTCACATTTGCCTGATTTTCCTAATTTTAGCATGCAAAAGATTTTGGGTTTGTCATCACAGATATACAGAATAAATTTGATATGAAAATATATCTGATTTGATCAGTAAAGAGAATAAGCAAGAAAATCATAAAAACAATTAATTATTCATATAAGTGATAATAAATATCCAAATAATGGAATTTATCATAATCATTTGAGAACTAGGTATGCAAGAAAAATTTATTAAGATATAAATTAGAGATTATAAATTATTATATAAAAATAAAATACAATTATTTATTTAACAAATTATAGCATATGATTGATGATGAAATAGTTTCAAAGCAAAACAGAAAAGTGGTGTGCATTTATATAGTTTGCTAAATTGATAATTCATAAACTGAGTTGTCTAACTTATTATGCTTTAGACCAGGGCTGTCCGATCTGCGGCCCACATGATGTCCAACAAAATCGTAAACGTCCTTAAAACATTGGGTTTTTATGTATTTTAATGAAGTTTTTATTATTTAAATACCTATCTACATTTCCTATTTCCATTTTATAAAATATTTATTATTTCAGTGATAAAAACTTATTGACCTGCACAATGATTTAAAAAAATTTCTGGACTAAAAGAAGTCAAAGATTATTATGCTACAACATTTTTGCTTACTGTTTACATTTTGAATTACTGTTTTATGTGCGACCCATGACAATTTTTTCTTCAAATGTGGCCCAAGGAAGTCAAAAGGTTGGATATCCTTGCTTTTGACTATATTTATTATTGTTTTAGATGAGGAGGAATTGTATAACAAATTCTTCATAAACTCTGGCTATGGCATGAGCAGTTTTTGGTTCTGAATTTGACTCCATTTCTTTTTATTTCCTATTAAAATTCATCAATTTTTATCCAATACAATCATGCATGATTTCTGCATCATTCATAATTTCATTTCCCAATATATCATAACTATAATTCATTTCTATATGGTCATTTTCCTAAAATAATTAGAAATTTTAATTAGTTTGGGATAATTTAAACTATATTCTTAATTATTTTCTTATAGTTTAGGATTTATTGTAGAATTTTTCAAGCTCAGATCTCTACTTTATCAAAATTTATTAAATGCTTAATTAGAATTTCATTCCATACTAATGTTATAGTAAAAAATGATACTGATGACAAAAATTCTATGATACATATACACTTAGTTCTCATTTTACACAGGCATTCTCATTTTCTTGCAGATACATATTTGAAGACTGTACCCTATTCCTCAGGATGTATGCAAAAATTTTCAAAGATACATGATTTAGAAAAAAACTGAAATAAATAATTCATTTTTCAGATGAAATAATGATAAAAATGTATAGATTTATGCACAAAATTGCAAACAGAAGATAAATTCAGCCACAATTACACAAGTACGATATCTATTGGTTATATAAAAACTCAGATGTGATCAGAATACAAAAAAAGCCTAAAGAAAAAGAAATAACAATGGTCTGATATATTTTATCTTTATACTTTGTAGCATTTCAATGCTACATTTAATTATTGTATTATTATATATGTCATAATAAGTTATCAGTTCTACCGTATTTTGGCACAAGTGACAAATAATAACCATAATGAGATGCCTGAGCATTGTTCAATTGAGAAAAAATACCAATGGAGAATAAACACAAAAATACAAGAACTAGACACAAAAACGATGTTTTCTGTATATCATACCATTGCTCAAGGACTTTAACCCATATGAATTACATTGACCAATCACACAATTTATCAATATCACTGTTGTAAGTTGAAAACTACCTATACTTACAGCTTTTTCAGATATTTAACATCCCATATTACTGTTTGAATTTAGTTTAGTCAGTGTTTTTTGTGATGTACATACTGGTCCATCACATAAAAAAGCACTGGCCTACCAGCATCTATTTCTAAAATCTGGTTAAGATGGCATGCAGTTTGTTGAATGTAGTCAAGTGATAAAGAATACTGCTCCCGATTTTTTGGTTAAAAAAAGAGTCTTAATTATTTTAAGATACAATATTGCACATGGGATATATTGTAATTGGTAGCATTTTTAGAGCTCATCACAGACTGACCAACATGCATAATGAGGTAAACTGGAAGTTGAAGAATGAATTTAACAGGCCAGATCTGAACTTCCCTTGAAAAACTAAATGATGAATCTGGAAATGAACTCAGATCCTCCAAAATGGTAAATCACTGCTTTACCATGCAGCCATCCAGTTGATATTACCATTTGAGAGACTGAATTTTTAAGAATTAAAAAAATATAAATTATAGAAAAAGTTTTAATATTCAAGCTTTTAATTGTTACAATAATAATATATAAATCTTATGATTTACTTTTATGTATATTAATTGTATATATTTTTTTGGAACTACGTTTAGAGAATATTTTCTGCTCTAGTATGTTTGCATAAATAAATGGAGGGATCAATTGGAGTACCAATAATAAATGATTATATTATATAAAAATGAGCAAAAATAGCAAAATAGAAATAATTAACTTTATTCAATATTGCTAATCCTATTGTTTCTTTCCATTTATTTATGAAATTTCGTTTGAAAAGATTTGAAACAATTAACAATTCATTCAATCCTTATGAATTGTTTCAAAATTTTTCAAATTTCCATATCAAAAATATACTAAATTTAATAAAAATTAAAAACATTAAGACTAAAAAAAATCTCTTTGAACAAAGAATTTCAGGAGTTTATTTAATGAATTAATTTTATACTGAATATTATAACAAACTTACCATGATCATGTTCTATTCTTACATGACGTACTAAACCATTTAATTTAAATGTCAAGCTAAAAATATAATGTTCATCAGAACTATCTCTTACAACAAATGAACCATCAGGCTCATTAGCAAGTAATTTTTCAGCCATTTCACTACTTATGGGTCCCCAGTACCATCCACACTGAAAAGAAAAGTTTTTAAATATTAATAAATTAAAAAGGAATAAATTATTCATAGTATTTTGATCTTAAAAAAGTTAATTTGAAAAAAGAAAAACTACCTGATTATTTTTGATTATCACAAATTAGTGAGAATATTAATTAATATTGATGTGAGATTACATGTTTTTCTATTATGAAAGGTAAATAATGTTTGTGCAATTCATTCTATTATATTATTATTTCTATTCATAATAAAATTTGTTTCCAACATAGATATATAATCCTTGTGATGGTGGATTGTAATTTCTGTCAATCATTAAATCTTTTTCCTTAATTCCATTTTAATATGGCTTACATATAAACAATGAAAAATCAAAAAATTATAAAGATAATATATATATTAATGCAGGTTTTATATCTCAACTGAAATGGATGCAGAAAGAAAAAATTTTGAAAGTCATTGCCTAAGTTTGTAGTTACATCAGATATTTGCAAATTTACCAGGTAAGTTTATATGACAATTTTTCAATATATACTAAATTTATAATTCTACAATTTTTATGTTCATAAGTGTAGTCCAAGTTTGAAAATGTTTTTGCTATTTATTGTAAGTTGAGGAAGAATTAAATCACCTAGTAAAATTTTAAAATGTTCTGTTGTAAAAACCAAAAATTTGATTTTAAGTGGATATTTTAATAAATTTTTAATTATCATTGTAATTCAAAGTTATTCTGAATCATTTAATACATTTGTGATCTTTGGACCGCCAAAAAATTCAAGAACAGTTTGTCTGAATTTGTCCGACTTGCACTCTCATGTTCCACATTTCCTTCTTAGTTTATCTTTACTTTTTTTTTTTTATTCAATAAATTGTAATTTGAGAAAGTTTGGCCCTTTCGAATATATGATTTTGCTGTTTTTCCACAATAAATCTGATAAATTAGTTTTATTAAAAATATAAAAATTTCCATTTATCAGAGAAACAAAGCAACCAACACCATTCTTGACAATCGACACGGAAGTTGGCATTCTAGATTATGGTGGGAAATATTCAACAGATTACAAAATCAGCTGATCATTTGTTTATATTAGTTATATTTTAAATATAATACAAAAATTTAAATAATAAAGTAATTTTTGTGTTATCTGCAGTCGAAACAAGTAATTTGTAGACGTTGTTTACATTAGTTATATTTTAAAAATAACACAAAAATTTAAACAATAATTTTTGTGTTATCTGCAGTCGAAACAAGTAATTAGTAGACCAGGGGTGCATAATTATTGTCAAAAAGCATCCATCCAAGGTCAACTACATGACCTCAGGCTATGGGCTAGTTACATTATGTTAACTAAGGGGAGAGCCGTGACAACCCTTTGTTTGAAAATACTATAATAATAATATTTTTGCCAAAAATAATTAAATATTATGATTTAGAACAACAAAATACAGAGAAATAATTCACCATCCGCCATTTTTAAAAGACACTGACGCAATTCTTGTTCTGTCTTCGTCTTTTGTGTCTTTGTCCCTGCTTGCTGGGTTTGCAGTGCTGTTGTTTCCTCCTAGTTGTGTTCTTTTTTCCTTTTTTTTCTCTTCTTTTTCTTGTTTGTTTTTGGTTTTGTGCCCTTTGGCACTTTGTTCTGCACCCTTGCTTTGGCTGCTGCATTGGTTCTTTTTGGTTTGGCTCTTGCCTGGGTTTTTGTTTCTGGTTTCTTTTCCTCTGGTTCTGGTTCTCTGCCTGGTTTGTTTTCCATTTGGGTTTTGACTCTTGCCTGGGGGCTTGAGTCTGTTTCTTCTTCCCCTGGCTGGGGTTCTCGTTTTTGGACGTTCTTTGTTTTCCTTGCTTCCGGTTTGCTTGCCCAATTTCACATAAGCGCAATAAGTTTTTTGCACACATAATAAACATTCTTTGAAATTATAAACCCATTTCTGAGTGTAGTAAACACTTTTAAAACACACCTATGGGGCTCCTTGGTGCTCTCCTCAGAGTGGAAAGGGGCCCAACTATTGCTTTGACTTTTCCTTATTAAAAAAAAAAAAAAGACACTGACGCAATTCTTGAATAAAACAATTGTAAATAGCAATAATTTATTGAAAAATATTACTAAATCTAGCATATAGATGGCACTATGATTGCTATGAATTCAAATTATAGTAATATTTATTTATAAAATTAAATTTTTATAAAAGTTATCATTATTATACATACTAATACTTCTGATAAAGAAAAATGTATTTCTTGCACATTATTTTAAGAAAATAAGAAGAAAATTAGCTAATATATAATTATTTTATTTATTTGTGTAGTAGAATATCATAATTCAACCACGAGAAGTCCGAGTTTGATGGTATCAGGTTTGTTTACATATGCTATCAGTTTAGGCTTAGCAGTATCGAATTTCAAAATAAATAATCTTCGTTAGTTGGAAAAATTCATTAAAACTATCAAGTAATTGATATTATTTGAAGCAGAATATGATCAAGAATTTAAGTATATAAAAATTTTCTTTGTCCGATGCAGAAAAAATTAATAATTTGAAAAAATGCATAAAATTTCCATATGCAAATTAGGCATAATAATTTCGTAATTTTTTTCTTTTTTTCTTTTGGTCCTTAATCTAAAATTAAAAAGCAATATCAGGACACAGTATATGGACAACAAAATCCAAATTTTTCTTGGTGAAAAATTAAAAAGAAAAAGTTATAGCAAAATATTAAATATAAAATTTCATTTTTTTTTTGGAGTTTAAAAAGAGGTGTGTCTAGAAAAAAAGAGGATTGGTAAAGGTTTAACAACAGCCTCAGATATATTTTATAACTTATAGCCTCATATACGTTTTGTAACTTGAACTATGGTTATATGAACCTCTATTGGTAAAGGATATTGTGGCAACTGCTCATGATCTTAATTTGGAAGTAGAGGAAGACAATGTGGAAGAACTATTGGAGATGCATGATCGAGAACTGACTACCGACGCGAGTGGCTGTAAGAAAAAAATCTCTTGGTTAACGACATAGGCTTTGGTTAACAACTCTTAAAAATTATAAAAGCACAATCAGCAGCTGAGTAAATACTTTAATAAACACAGAATCAAATGAAATCAAAGAAACGTTTTCGGCTTTTTTAAAGCCATCCTCAGGTTTCTAAACACTTACAAAAACTAATCATTCCAGAACGCTAAACCGTTCTAATGGCGTTCTTTGTACTATTAACATTTTTTAAAAAAAAGTGGTGGGTATATCAAAAGCATGGGAATATGTGGTTAAGATGAAAAATTAATGTATTCAAACCTGTTTGGTGTATTATTTCTGTATACCTCTAAAGGCTGGTGGTAAGCGTGTAAACGTACATGTTAAGTTAAGTTTTTATGTATTTAGTTTTATTTTTCTACCTTTTTTTAAAAAATGTTAATAGAACAAAGAACACCATTAGAACGGTTTAGCGTTCTGGAACGATTAGTTTTTGTATATGTTTAGAAACCTGAGGATGGCTTTAAAAAAGCCGAAAATGTTTGTTTGATTTCATTTGATTCTGTGTTTATTAAAATATTTACTCAGCTGCTGATTGTGCTTTTATAATTTTTAAGTATTAGAGAGAGTTTAAGCAGTTTGGTTTCATAATGACTATGGTTAACAACTGGTGACTATGGTTATATGAACCTCTATTGGTAAAGGATATTGTGGCAACTGCTCATGATCTTAATTTGGAAGTAGAGGAAGACAATGTGGAAGAACTATTGGAGATGCATGATCGAGAACTGACTACCGACAAGCTAAAAGAACTTTTCAAGCAGCATTGTGAAGAAAAGGAAATGGAAAAGATGAGGATGATCATCTTCATCTGAAGATGAGGATGGAGGGAAAGAACAAATTATGATTGCTGAAATCAAAAACGTTTTGGCAAAGTGTAAAATTCAAAATGTTGCTAAGAAATGGAATCCAAACAAATCTGAGATTATCAGAACTTCAGATCTATTTAATGAAAATCTATGCAATTTTCCAGAAACATTTTAAAAAACAGGCAAAAGTAAACAATTTAACGTGTTTTTTACAGGTACATTTGTCAGAAAACTCCGAAGTGAGTCCAATTGTCCTTCTGGTGAAAATTGATAATTAAAAACTGTTTTCGTAAATAATTTGTTTTATTAATGCTAATTTTTTTTTTTGAGCAAATAAATGATATTTACCATATTTTTAGAGCATTTTAAATAAGTTTAATCTGCATTTTCAATATGTACTATAGTTGTGGGGAGGAGCCAGAACAAATTAATCAATTTTCAATTAAATCTTACGGGGAATCGCGCCTTGGATAATGACAGTTTTGGTTAATGATGGTAATCCTGGAATGGATTACTGTTATTAACCAAAACTGTTGTTATCCAAGGTGCCACTGTATATCAGATTTGATCTAATAATGCTGTTATCCATAAAAACTGCCATGCACAATTGTCACATTAAAATTAATTTAAATCAATACTAGTTTTTTTTTAATAAAAGAATTATTATATTTACTGTTTTTACACATATAATAATAATTTTTATTATTGCTGTTATTAATAATTATTATTACCTTGTTACAAATTTTTATTTCATAACAAATTATCTTTTATTTTTTTTATTACTTTAATAATTTTTTCTTTGTTTTTCTATTATTGTGTAACTTATAATTTTTAGTAAAAGGTATGTTAAAAACTGCATGCATATTTTTTTATTAGTTTTAAGATTGTGCTATCTTATATAAACATTATTGATTTTGCAAAAATTTTTTTGTAATTAAAAGCATTCTGCAAATTTGGAAAGCTTAAGAGAGCCACTGGTATAAATAATAACGTAAAATTAGTTTAACAGATAAAATGTTCGATAAAGCTATAAAGATTAAAATTTTTTAAAATTATAATTAAATATATTTGTGAAATTTGAACTAAAATTACAATCATATAATTTGAATTTTAATAACTAAATAAATAACTTTCACTTTTATAAACAAGTAAATTTTATAATGATTTATTCTCACAGAACATTACTATATTCTAAAATATAAAAAATTGAACTTATTCTATAAATAAAATTTGTAATTTAATGAGTAATAAATATATACAGCAATATATAATTAAATATAAATGAATTATGTACATGCAGGAAGCCCTTGAGTAACAAACTTAATACTTTTGTGACACAGCTTTCTAGCATTTTAGTTTCAGTCAGCTATATTAATATTCATAATTTTATTAAAATTTAAATAATTTTAATAAAATTATTTTTAAAATTAAAATTTAATTTAAAATTTATTTAAATAAATTGGAATATTTTTGCAAGTTGGTAAGTATCTATTTGAAATTTTCAAGATAATTTCCTCATGTCAAACATTTTCCAATTATATAAATAAATTTCAATATTTAGCAAATATAACTTGACAAAATAATTTCATAATTCTATATATTTCAACTTCTTTTTATAAGGTCATTAATTTTTATTAGAAACTTTCTTTTTTTCCTTATTTATTTCCATTCTATTGAATTGTGGCATCAACCATTTTCCTAACCAATAGTCCTTTATTTTTCATCTCTGATATTCCTCTGTTTTGTTTTGGATGCCAATATTTAACATATTATGAGAAGAATATTTATAATATAAATATCACACAGCTGTACTAATTGGGAGTAAACATCACGTCTACCTCTGTTTGCTTTATAAGTTTTGATCTATTTTTGTATCAAATTCTCATTTCAGTATGCCTAAAAAATGCAATAACATCTAATTACTATATAAGAAATAAATATTAATTATATTTATGCATCTATTTTAGCTTATAAATTATTTACTATTGATCTTTATCTTGCTATATTTGCAATTAAAACTTAATTTTCAAATAAGCAGTTTGAAAGACAAGCGAAGTATGGTTATAATCTTATAAGGATCAACACAGCACATTTAGCAGTAGGATACATAAACACAGTTTAATTTCTAATTAAAAATGTTTTCAGTATGCATTGCTACTATCATCAGTTAACGAAAACATTCTAAATTAGAACTACAAAACGAATCTTATCTAATAGAACAGAATACATTTCAAATATAAAATTATTTTAAAAAACGTAAAATTAATCTAACAAGCATAAAAAGTTTACAGAGACATTATTCCACCTCATATTATTTACACTAACTGGCAGGTAGATGATAAAACAATTACGAATAAAACATCATAAATACTAACAATTTTCTTTTACTGCACATTTCCATGCTAGGCTCAGTTCCTCTGCTTGTCTAACATTGACTACATTTTCAGAAAAATTACACTTTACGATTTCTAGTTTCTTCCTTATTGGCAGATCTTTACGATTGTTAATAGTCTTAACCATCTTGGCATCTTTCCAATCAATACTTATATCTTTTTCATATGCCTTCTGGGCTAATGCGGTTACGAGATTACCTTTGGCAATACTATCTCTATGCTCATGTAACCTATCTTTGAAATTTCTGCCTGTAGCCCCTACATATACTTCCAGTTGGTTATCATCCACGTTATAAAAAGGTATTTTATATATGCCTGATTTAAAGCCTTCTGTTCTTTTATCTTTCTCATTGCGCAGTAAATTAAAAACTGTGGGCACTCTCTTAAAGGTATGTGTCATGTTGTTAGATTTAAGAGCCTTTTTCACAGTCCATGAGTTATGTAACCTGTACGGTATAGGGAATCTATAGAGACTTCCAATGTAAACTCCAGTAGATTCCCTATACCGTACAGGTTACATAACTCATGGACTGTGAAAAAGGCTCTTAAATCTAACAACATGACACATACCTTTAAGAGAGTGCCCACAGTTTTTAATTTACTGCGCAATGAGAAAGATAAAAGAACAGGGGGCTTTAAATCAGGCATATATAAAATACCTTTTTATAACGTGGATGATAACCAACTGGAAGTATATGTAGGGGCTACAGCCAGAAATTTCAAAGATAGGTTACATGAGCATAGAGATAGTATTGCCAAAGGCAATCTCGTAACCGCATTAGCCCAGAAGGCATATGAAAAAGATATAAGTATTGATTGGAAAGATGCCAAGGTGGTTAAGACTATTAACAATCGTAAAGATCTGCCAATAAGGAAGAAACTAGAAATCGTAAAGTGTAATTTTTCTGATAATGTAGTCAATGTTAGACAAGCAGAGGAACTGAGCCTAGCATGGAAATGTGCAGTAAAAGAAAATTGTTAGTATTTATGATGTTTTATTCGTAATTGTTTTATTATCTACCTGCCAGTTAGTGTAAATAATATAAGGTGGAATAATATCTCTGTAAACTTTTTATGCTTGTTAGATTAATTTTACGTTTTTTAAAATAATTTTATATTTGAAATGTATTCTGTTCTATTAGGTAAGATTTGTTTTGTAGTTCTAATTTAGAATGTTTTCGTTAACTGATGATAGTAGCAACGTATACTGAAAACATTTTTAATTAGAAATTAAAGTGTGTTTATGTATCCTACTGCTAAATGTGCTGTGTTGATCCTTATAAGATGTCACTTGGAGAGTAAGCAGTTCTTTAGAAGTTTAGACTTATACTGGTATGGTTATAATGTTGTCAATAGCAATAAAAATATAGATATCTACAAAAAACATTCAGATATTTTTATTTTATATATTACAAATATGAAATTCTAAAAATATCTGAAAGATTTTTTTGTACAAAATATGTATTTTTACTGCTTTTGATAATACTATAGCTGATTTTGTTTGTATATTATATATAATGTGAAAATCGTCATATTCTATACTATAAACAGCAGAAGTAATAGATTATATATATATGTCTGCATGAATTGTTTTGATACTTCTACACACAGTTAGGAACTTGAAATTTTGCATGGAAGTAGAGATTGACCCTAGACCTTCCAAAAAACTATGAAATATGCAAAATACCCCAGGGAGTGAGGAATTTTGAATTGACAAGAAGCATACTATATTACCATTTGTTAAAAACTCCTGTTCTTTAGCAATAATCTTGTCACATATACTGTATATGTAACAAGAATATTGTATATAAGAATCAAAATTTTATTCAATTTTTGGTTAATGTCATACTCATATCCATGACGTCATTATGACATAACAAATTTATGTGAACTAATTGAATTTTTTGTATTATTAGCAAGAGTGCTGACATCTTAATAATGTAAGAGTGCCACATAAACTGTATTATATATCTGAAATTCTTGAGCAGCATTGGCACCCTTGCTAGTAAAAATATAAATTTTGAAATAAAAAGAAATATTTTCAAAATAAAAAGAAGTATTTTCAAAATATTAAATAATATGGCAGTCTAATACAGTTATATCGAAAATAACACATAATGAATAAAGTTTTGAAATTATCGATTAAATTCATAAAATACTAATATTCATTAATTTTTCCATTATTAATTTGCATATTAATTAAAATATATTGAAAAATTACAACTAAACTACAGTAAAAGTTTCAGAAGGGATGAAAATTACCCCACCAGTGCAATTATAATTTAATATAAACAAATAAGAGTATCAGATTATTGGCATAATTATGTTACTTCAGTGTAACAAGCCATCAATACAATAACATTTATGTTGTTCCAATGTGAAAAATTAGTACATAAATTTTGTTCATAATTTGGAAGATATTCTTATGAATTTCGAACAAAATTTCTTATTGATCTAATATACAGGAATACCTCGATTATCACGGTTTCGATTATTGCGATTCTCGATTTATCGCAGTTTATATTTGATACCAAAATTCAATTATTGCACTCAAAATTCGAATTATCGCGGCTTTGAGATATAGCCCACTATATAAGCAACCAGAATTACATTTGTTCTCCAGGTAACTCTCTTTAGCACTTCGCTTTTATCCGACAGCGCTTGCTCACCACTCATCAGTAACTGTCCGCCTTTACCTGAAGTACACGTGGATAGGGCCGGCTCAACCTGGTAAGCAGATGATGCACAGCATTGGGTTGCCAAAATTATCATTTTCTCAATATTGTTACTCAGCAATCCTGTACATTGCTGAGTAGATATTACAAGAAAGCTGCATCAGGTGCCGGGACCTCTAAAGTCGGCACTGCATGTGAATATTTATTTCTTTTCTTATTTACCCCTAAAGGAATTCTAAAAGAAGCAAGGATGATATCAAGTCAACAGCTATCAAGAAGAAACATAGAGTGATCAGCTTAGAAGATTGGCACGTTTAACACATTTTTTTTACCTTGTATATAAAATTTAATTAATAGATTTGAAAAATCCTTGGCAATGATCACCCATTTTACATGCATTATTTATCCCGATTATCACGGATTCGATTATTGCGGTATTTTTCGTGGCAACAATAACTGCGATAATCGAGGTATTCCTGTGTTTCATAATTAGACAAATTAGTTGTTTGCTTGAGAGATTTGAATAAAAAGTTCTGATTATAAAGTAAGATGTTTTTAGAGTAAACTCTCCCACCGTGAAATGCTACCATAATATGTTAAATAATTGTATAATTTTATATTGTATTTGTTGCTGTATATTATATATTGTGTTGCTTATATTGTGTTTGTTTGAGTATTCTGATATTGCAGTGTTTAAAATTCTTGAAGAGTTTTTGAAATTTCTGAAATTGAAAATAAAGTTGTTTTTTTATAAGTATGAAAGAATTGAAACCACACACAAAAAAACTATTCTTTGTATTGTGAATGTACATAATGCAAGAAGCACCTGTATAAGTTTAGAAAAATGTCATTTATGTTAAAGTGAAACCTGTCATATATCAAAAAATGAAAATTTCTTTTCTGCTACTGTCCCAATTAAGCGTTTAAATTATGATTAGTTTGGTTTCCGTTATTTGAGATTGGCTCAATTACGCGATTACTCCAATTAACCGGTAGCCCAATTAAGCGGAATCCACTGTACATTTTGCTTAAAGTTTAACGAAGAATATATACTGTTCGTATTTATATGTTTCGACCGATTGATAGAGATGACCTTCAAAGTTCTATATTTGATCTATTATTATTCGGTATGGATAAGTGAACGAATGTGACATAATTAACAGGATGTTCTACATACAAAACAATAAAAAATTTACATATTTGGGAATTCCACCAAGCTTCGGAACGGATATATCGTCGTAAGTGAAAAAAATTACGTACCTTCTTAAAGATAAGTCTTAGTTTATTTAAATTGACTGAATTCGATTAAGAATGATAAAATACATCTAAAATCGTTTAAAAAAGTATATTAAAGTTTTGCAATAATCTTAAAAAACGTAATTTTGAGGCACAACTTTGGGCTCGAATAACTTGAGAATGAGGCTTCTATCCTTTTGTAAACTTTACCATTGAACTCAGAAGTGTTTAGTTAGGGGATATGATTAAAAAAAGGGGTCGAAATTCCGTTGGAATTTTTTTCTCTTGTCGTACCGTAAATCGTTTTTGTGATAAGCGAGTAACAGCTACCACCCGTATTCCGCCGACCCGACAGATCGGTCACATGGCTGTACTCCACAGAAAAACCTTAAGCCACGTGATGCTTTAGAATAATCACGAATTATTAAATTATTCGGTACTAACATAATAACGTTAGTGAACTCATGTAATGGGTACTCGCCTGGGATTAAGTTGACTTCTCATTTCCAGCAGAAGTCCACAAGGAAATTAACTGCTAAAACTGATTTGATTTTCCCGCTGATAGCGGACATCTTGAAGCAGTCAGAGGTCAACCTGAATTAGGTATATAAAATAACACCACGCGGGATATCAAAGTAGAACGCTCACAAACGAATATGCCCTTAATGATAACCCGATAACGGAAATCAGGTTGGATTCTACATGAGCTATAGCACGCCTATGATTGGACGGCTGATGTATGATATCGGGCGAATCAACGGCGCTCGCACTGTGACGGAGCGCGTATCGTGGCGATAGACGCCCGTCAGTAAGAATTGATAAAATGCGCCTACCTTCATCGCGTCGCGGCCGCGCTGCTTAGCGGCGGCCAAAGAAGGGGATATCATTATTTTTTGGGGGTTGGATAATATGCAAACGGGGTGTAGTCATTTGGGCAGGCCAAAAAAAGATTTTGCGCGTCGCGTGCGCAAAAAATGCTTACATGCTCTCTCTTCGCGTTCATCTCCTTTTTCTCCCATCCCTAGCCACTCATGCCGCCTTATTAAGGCGCCGCTTACATATCCACCTTCTGCTATCTATGTCAGCCGGATAAATTCTCCATTTAAGACTGTGTCTCGAACTCGTGCTGTACCGCCTTATGCCCCTTCGCTGAGACCACTCTACTGTTACAACAGTATAATACAGTAGCGAAGCTCGATCAAATTTTTCCAGGATAGCAATGCACGCGCATATAACTAGCGCTCCTAGTGGAGAAGAACTTAGGAGATAATCAATCTTATTTCTGTATAAACAGTAATAAATTTTGAATTTTTTGTAAAATTGAGATTATTCTACATACGAAAATTTATAAACATTGAAATGTCAAATTGTCACAGAAACAGTAAATATATAATATTTCAAAACCTTGGTTGTTAAAAACGTGAGTTAAAAGTGCAGAAAAATTAAAGGAACCTTTACGATTTATAGAATTGATGCGTTTCTTTTTTGACTGATTTGTAGAATTGATGTTTAATTTATTAAAAAGGGCAACAGCAGTTATTAAATAAAAATGAAATTGTTTATATTAAAAAAATAATTCAAACATTAAATGTTTCTAATCATACCGACAGGCAGCTCTTTTTCAAAATAGTTCGGTTCAATTACATTTTAATTAAAAACAATTTTACGATTATATTTTCTAATCCTAAACTTACCCGTAATTATAATTTTTGTAGAAAAATTGGAATTTTACAGAACGGAAAATCACTTTTCAAAATTACGTAAGACAAAAGCAAAAAACGTGAGTTAAAAGTGCAGAAAAATTAAAGGAACCTTTACGATTTATAGAATTGATGCGTTTCTTTTTTGACTGATTTGTAGAATTGACGTTTAATTTATTAAAAAGGGCAACAGCAGTTATTAAATAAAAATGAAATTGTTTATATTAAAAAAATAATTCAAACATTAAATGTTTCTAATCATACCGACAGGCAGCTCTTTTTCAAAATAGTTCGGTTCAATTACATTTTAATTAAAAACAATTTTACGATTATATTTTCTAATCCTAAACTTACCCGTAATTATAATTTTTGTAGAAAAATTGGAATTTTACAGAACGGAAAATCACTTTTCAAAATTA